>QEPC01007559.1:8150443-8161100 GCA_003113815.1 Sphenodon punctatus | reverse complement strand
CCCCACGCACATGCAGCAGAGGGTGAGGGTGAATTAGTATTTAATGCCCTGTGATTCAATTGAGGTTTTGAAATCCTGAGGTGTAACTGTTAGTCTGGTGATTCATGGGCCTTAAAATCTGAGACTTCTGAAGCAGTATTCTTGCCCTCTGCTGCATGGGTGTGTTGGGGAGGAATTTTAAAGCCCCATGAATTACAATTTTTTTTTTCTTTTAAAACTACACAGAAACCACATGCAAACTGTGTTTTGTTGCAATCCTTGATCTGGTGTAAAAATGGTGAAAGGCTTTCAATCTGTGGTTTTAAATGGAACCAATGATGATCTTGCATGGTTATGTAGAATGCATGGCATTGTCAGTCCTCCTCAGTATCATGAACTACTGGACTCAGGCTGTGACTTGGGTGCTTTACAAGGATGAGTACCTGAGTACCTGGGCTTATAAATTATTTATTTTAAGCTTGATGTGCATGGAAACTGTTTTGTATGTTAACCCTGGGAACTCCTTGCTGCTGGGTTATGCCGCCTACCATTGCCCTGGCTCCGCCCCTAGGCTCGCCGGTCTTACTGCCCCTCCAGCCTCAAAACCCACCAGCCGCTTCTGCCAGCAGTCAGGAAAATATAGATTGGGATATTCAACTTGAATTGTTGGGTAGACCATAATACTTGGATCAGACTTGGCCCCCGTAGAACTCTGTGCTATTTCATGGCACTTTAAAGTGCTTAGTCCCTTTATGGAAAAAAAAATCATGCCGAATTTAATTTGGTCCCAGTGTGCCAAAATTAGTCCAAATGTCTGCTCTTACATTCTTTGGGCTTTGGCCCCTTCCCTCACTCAGCACATGCAAATGTGCAACCTTCTTGAGAGCACCGTCTTAATTCCTGTTGCCAGCAACAAAATTGGCCTGACAGCAGGCAAAAATGCTGGTGGATCTCCTCTTCCCACAGCCTGTGAATTGTGCCCACCAATCACGCATCCATCAGAGTTGCTTCCATTTTTAATCCTCCAGCTGCCAGGCAGATTGAAATGCCAGGAACAAGGGATGGTAATAAATTCTACCTTCTGATGGCTGCAGCATAAAACATAGGCAGGAGGGCCAAATAATGGTATTAAGGACTGTCTGTCGGATACCTCAGATAAAGTTTGAGATGTTGGAGTAGGTTTCATTACGTTTGGTTTCTTGGAAAATGTTTCTGTGCTCACTTTTCTCTGTACAGTATTTATAAATATTTACCATTTTGAACTTCTTCTTATGAAATACTGTGTTCCAGGCCAACCAGGAACTTCCTTGTGAGGCTAGACAGATACTAATCACAGTTGAAGTAGAGAGAGACTAAAAGCTGAGATTTTTGTGGGGAGATTAAGGGTGGTTTTACGGATGAAACCGTGGTTCAGATCCATTTGCAGTTTTTACAGTTTCCAGATTTAAAATTGGATCTGTATTACGGATTTGTATTTAAATCAATTAAAACCTTTACATTTTAAAAAAAATAAATCACTGCACATGCAGAATGGCTGAAGCATTCTACGCATGTGCACCCACTTACAAAATGGCGTTTTTTGACACAGTTTTTTGGTTCAGTATGGGTTGATTTGTTATGAGCCATTACGGATCAATCCAAATCAGTAAGACTGCCCCTAGAAAATGTTGTGTTGTTTATTGAACAGCTTTAATTCCTTGCTCTGATCACTGCCTGAATAACAATAATTCATAAAACATTTTCAAGGTTCAAACTGCTTTTTAATTCTTATTTAGTGCACCTTCACAACAACCAGTGAGGGTCGTCATTATTCCCATTTTACAGAGGAGGAAATGAGGCTGGGAGATAATGACTTGCCAGTGAGTTCATGGCTAAGGAGGGATTGGAACTTTGGTCTCTTCAGGTCCAAGTTCAGCACCTTATCCACTAGACTACACTGGCTGGTGTGTGGATGTGTTCGTTCAGTCTGGGGATGCTATGGGTAGAGTAAATAACTTATTTGTAAACAAAGCTGAAAAAAAGTCTAGGTTTCTCTAGAAGCTTTAGCTTAGGTTATTGTGCCTATGTATATTAATACTGGACTGCAGAGCCTTGTCAATTTGTACTAATGGGCCCAGCAATGCAAATTTAAGTGCTTTAACTCTGATCTCTAGGTGAGACATTCAACACTTCAAGATGCCAGATGCTTCCTGTGCAGAATTTTGTATATTCCTCACCACCCCAATTCAGTGCTGAAGCATGGGAACGGGAAAGAGCAAGGATGGCAAGCCACCAATTGTGCTTTAATTTGTTGTACTAAAAGTATAGTTACCTTGTTGATTCCGAGTACAAGCACAGATGAGGGAAAATAGCTGAGACAAATGATTTTTCTTGGTGAGTTTGTAAAAGTGCTCAGGCTTCCCAGAGCTTTTCTTCAGGCATGTAGGAGAACTGTGAAACTCAAAAGCTTGTAGAACTCATCTTTTATTGGACCAGCTTCTGTTGATAAAACTACTTTATCTTATTCCATTGTTCCAGCTGTAGTCTAGTGCTTATACATTTTAGGTACCTATCAGAATAGCCACTGGGTGCTTTGCATAATTAAAAAATGCATTAACTCAAGCAGCTTACAATAGTAATTGTACTCTAAAACACTACATATGAAAATGAAGTAAAAAGTCCCCCACAACCAGTAATGTTAGAATCTTGATATTTTAGGTTTCTTCAAGTAAAGACCCATATTTGACAACACCAGGTCTTGCTAGTATGTGGAATTTTTTTGATATGGTGAATAAGCATGTGGTAAGGAGGTGCTGGTGGTTGTGTCTGGATTTTCAGAAAGCGTTTGATAAGGTCCTTCAATGAGAGACTCTTGAGGAAATTAAAATGTCATGGGATAAGAAATAGTGTCCTATTGTGGATTGGTAACTAGTTAAGGGATAGGAAACAAAGTGTACGACTAAATAGTCAGTTTTCACAATGGAGCAAACTAAATAGTGGAGTGCCTGAGGAATCTGTACTGGGATTGGTTTGTTTAATTATCTGGAAAGGGGAGTAAGGAGTTGAGTGATCAGATTTGTAGACAACACCAAATTATTCACGGTAATTACAACACGAGTGGACTGTGAAGCATTGCAGGCAGATCTTGCAAGACTGAGTGACTGGGCAACTGGGCATCTGAATGGCAGATGAAATTTAATGTGAACAAGTGCAAAGTGTTGCACATGTGGAAAAACAATCCAAACTTGATGTAGACAGGGCTGGGTTCTAAATTAGGAGTTACCACTCAGGAAAAGGACCTTGGAGTAATTGTGGAAAATACATTGAAATTCTCAGCTCTGTGCGCAGCTTTGTCAAAAGCAGTTTTGTCAAAAGCAAACCGAATATTAGCAATTATTCATAAAGGAATAGAGAATAAAACTGAAAATATCCTAATGCCACTATATAAATCTGTGGTGCAATTGCACCTTGAATATTGTGTGCAGTTCTGGTTGCCCCATCTCAAAAAAGATGCACTAGAACTAGAGAAGGTAAACAAAAACAATAAGGGGTATGGAACGGCTCCCCTATGAAGAGAGGCTGGATAGGTTGGGGCTCTTCAGCTTGGAGAAGAGATGACTGAGAGGAGGTATGATAGAAGTTTATAAAACCATGAGTGGTGTGGAATGAGTAATTAGGGAACAGTTATTTCCCCTATCAAATAGTAGTAGAACTAGGAGACACTCCATGAAACTAACAGGTAGCCGATTTAAAACAAATAAAAGAGAGTATTTTTTCACTCAGTACACAATTGCGCTGTGGAATTTGTTGCCAGACAATGTGGTCAAGGCCAGTAGTATAGCTGGGTTTAAGAAAGGGTTGGAGAAGTTTCTAGAGGGTAAGTCCATTAGCAGCTATTAACCAGGTAGATCTGGGGAATGTAACCTCTTACTGTTGGGAGCTGGAAGTGAACAACACAGAATGATTGCCCCATAGTGACGTGTTGAGTACTTGTCTCAAGTGACCAAGATTGGCCACTGTCGGGGACAGGTGCTGAGCTGGATTGGCCGTTGGTCTGACCCAGTATGGCATTACTTATGTTCCACGTTGTCCGCTTTATACATGCAGATCTTGTTTTGAGGATCTCCTTTCCTGGGTGTTTTTAAAAAAACAATTGAATAAGCATCTGTCCTTGCTGTAGTTAGTGAATATTCTGCCTTTGAGCACCAAGTTAACTAGTCCAGTGTTTCTCAAACTTCTATGAAGTGTCCCTCCCATTTTTTAGTTGAAGTTGAGCCGACTCCCTCCTATTGCTTCCCCTCTCTTCTTTTTTTCTTTAACTTCCCCACCCACCCACCCCTGGCCACTATTTTGGAGATTCCCCCAGTTTAGTGAGTGTGTGGAGCTAGATGCTTGCCAACTGTGGTCTTTCAGCCCCCCAAAAATGCCACCTGTGCCTCCCCTTGGGGGACCTGCCCCCCAATTTGAGAACCTAGAGACTAGACCCCTTGAGAGTCCTTCCAACCCTATGATTTTACATAAATTTTGTTTTTGTTTTTAAACTATTTTCTCTTCATCAGTTAAACATTTCCCCTAAATCCTAAATGTCAAATGAGTCACTGCAGGAAAGAGAGATTGCAGATCTGTTTTGTTTTACTGTCGCTACATTTTTCAAAGGCACTTTAATGGAAAATCTTAATAAAGTAAAGGGAGAAAATGATCAGTCCTCCCAAAGGTCAGGAGCTATTGTCACTGTATCTCTGTAGCAATCACAGGTGCCTTTGAAGGCTAGGACAAGAGCTGTTACACCTTTATAATACCTAGTGCCATGCAGCAGAACTGTTCTGTGTAGTGAATGGCCTGGTAACATAAAGTTGTCTCTTCCAGAGACAGAATTACCTGCTGTGATGATTTTGCCACCTGCTTGGCATTAGTTTGGTTACAGAGTCAAGCATAGGGGTTGGAGGCTGTTTGGTTTAATTTCAGTTGGTGTTACTCGCTGATGCAGAAGGGTATGCTTGGAGTGATGCAGGCAACCAGCTTTAAGTTAATCCCCTACCCATACCAGCTGGTGGAAGCCAGCCAGGAGAAACTGGGACCATTGCTGGCTGGGATTGTCAACACCGTCCTCCAAGAGAGTGGGTTACCAGATCCCCTTAAACCCTTTGGTTGTCTGGCCACTGATCAAGAGACCAACACTTGACATTGATTCCCTAGTGAGTTTTTGGGAAAGGTGGTTGAATGAGTGGTTGCCTTGCAGCTTAAGGTGCATCTGGGTGCTTGAGGATTGTTGGACTCCTTTCAGTCCAGCTTTTTCTCTGGGTATGGTACTGTGACTGCTCTTGTGATTGTGGTAGGTGATCTATGCCTACCACATAGGAAATGTCACCATAGGAAGTGGTTGGGAAACTGTACCCTGTTGAACTTAAAACTTCTGGTGGCCTTGATGGTGGTTTACCATGAGGTGGTGGTAACATGACTGCATAAACCGGCGAGTATTTGTGGGAAGTGTCTTGATTGTTTCCGCTCACTCCAGGTGGGGAGGTCCGAGAAGGTAGTGATGTGTGGCTGTTTGTCATCTCCTTGGGACCTTCTCCAGGGGGATCCCACAGGGTTGCATCTTGTCTTCTCTCTTGTTCATAGTGTATTTGAGGCTGCTGGATGAGCTTGTGCATAGATTTGGAGTGAGGTACCATCAATATTCTGATGACACCCAACTCTCTCTCTTTCATCTGACTTGGGGTCTGTGGTCTTGGTACTTAGTTCCTGACTGTTTGTTGGGGACTGGATATGGGAGAGTCAGTTGAGGTTGAATCCAGATAAGACCAAAGTGATGATAGTATGCAGGCCTTGTGATTTGGAGGGGGTTGGGGAAAAGGATATCTGTGTCCAAATTCCTTTGGTTACTCTGGTTGCAGCCTTCGATTGTCCTAGATCCACCAGTGTACTTGAAACATCTTCAGTTTGCAGCAGTGGCTAGAACACTTTTCACCAACTCAGTCTAGTAGAAATCTGCTCCTTTTTATCGGCCCGACCTGACCAGAACCATCCATATCTTCATAACCTTGAGGCTAGACTACTGCAACATATTCTGTGTGTGTATGTCTTTGACTGTTCAGAAGCTACAGCTGGTGGCCTGCCTTCTGATGGCATGAGTTGCTGAGAGCACATTACATCAGCGTCCATCAGCACTGGCTTCCAGTAGCTTTTTGGTACAATTCAAGGTGCTGATAATCTTCTAAAGCCCTAAATAGCTTGGGCTGTATATATCTGAAAGATGGTCTCTTCCCTTGTGCTTCATTACAGTCCTTAAGATTGGCTGTTGGTTCAATCAGTGCATCAAGGTTGTATGGCAACAGCATGTAGAGAGGTGTTCTTGGTGGCTGCACCAAGACTTTAGAACTAGCTTCCCCTGGAGGTTGGAATCTGGAAAAAGTGTAGGCTTTGACAATGTAAAACTTTTTTTAATTTTGTCAGGCATTTAGTGGGCAGGAACAAGTTTTGTAGGAAATACATTTATAAGGGGTTAATTTATTTATATTATTATTATTATAAACATTTATATAGTGCCGGTCATGTACCTGACGCTGTACAGAACGTAGACATAGACGTGGTCCCTGCCTGTGGCTTACAATCTAAAAGACAAGGAGGGAGAGACAGGGGAGAAGACAGACAAACATTCAAGCGGATGTGAAGTCTCAGGTGCATGTGCTTGACTTGGTTACAATCAGGTTGGTTACAGCAGTCTGCAGAGGAGGGCAGACAGTAAGTATATGGGGAATGACTAGCAGGCATTGGGAAAGGCGGTGAGGAAAAAATGGGTCTTGAGGAGGGATTTGAAGGAGGGAGGGGGCAAGGCAGATGTGGGCAGGGAGGGAGTTCCAGGTATGAGAGGCAGCGAGGGAGAAGGATCGAAGGCAGTTAGGTGAGCAGGAGTAACGAGGGAGAGTGAGGGAGGGGACAGAGGAGTGGAGAGCGTGTACAGGAGTGCGTAGGGAGATTAGGTCTGAGAGGTAAGGGGGAGCTTGGCTGTGGAGTGTTTTGAATGTGAATACCAGGAGTTTAAACAGCATATGTTCAGGAAGGGGGAGCCAGTGAAGAAAGAAGAGGAGAGGCTGCACATGGTTGAAGCGGCGGGCAGAGTGAATCATTCATTCATTCATTCATTTATTAGATTTCTATACCGCCCCATCCTGCACAGCAGCTCGGTATGAATGACCTTGGTAGCGGATTTTTGGGTTGCAGTAAGGGGGGACAGGTGAGAGCAAGGGAGGCCAGCAAGGAGGAGGTTGCAGTAATCGAGGCGAGAGATAACCATGGCATGAACGGGTTTTGGCCGAGAAGGTAGAGAGAAAGGGGCGGATCCGAACAATGTTATGGAGGGCGAATCGGCAGGATTTGGCAACAGAGTCGATGTAAGGTTTAAAAGAGAGGTGCGTGTCAAAGGTGAAGCCCAAGCTGCGGGCTTGGAGAACAGGATGGCTGGTGACTCCCTCGATGCAGATGGGCAGGTTAGATGGAGAGGAAGAGGAGGGAGGAAAAATGAGGAGTTCGGTCTTGGCCATGTTGAGCTTGAGTTGACGACGAGACATCCAGGCGGAGATATCAGAGAGGCAGTTGACGAGGCGTGAGCGGACAGAAGAGGAGAGAGAGGGGATAGAAAGATAGAGTTGGGTGTCATCAGTGTAGAGATATTGGAATCCATGGGAGGCAATAATTTTGCCAAGGGACAGGGTGTAAATAGAGAAGAGGAGAGGGCCAAGGACAGAGCCTTGGGGGACCCCAACCGAAAGGGGGAGGGAGGAGGAGGTGGACTCGGGGAGCGAGACTTTAAAGGAGCGGTCAGAGAGGTAGGAGGAGAACCAGTCAAGGACAGAGCCACGGAAGCCCAAAGAGTAAAGCGAGTCCAATAGAAGCAAGTGGTCGACAGTGTCAAAGGCAGCAGAGAGGTCAAGGAGGACAAGAATGGAGTAGAGGCGCTTAGATTTAGCGACAAGTAGATCATTGGTGATCTTGGCCAGGGCAGTTTCAGTAGAGTGGAGGGGGCGGAAGCCGGATTGGAGAGGGTCCAGGGAGGAGTTGGCAGAGAGGAGGTCCAGGCAGCGGGAGTAGACGACACGTTCCAGAAGCTTTGAGGCAAAGGGAAGGAGGGAGACTGGCCGGTAACTAGAGGGGTCAGATGGGTCCAGGGTGGGCTTTTTGAGGATGGGGGAGACAGTGGCATGCTTGAAGGCAGAGGGGAAGGAGCCTGTGGAAAGGGAGAGATTGATGACATGTAGAAGTGGGGGGGCGACAGTGGGAGCAATAGAGGTCAGGAGGCGGGAGGGGATTGGGTCAAGGGGGCAGGTGGAGGGGTTGGATGAAGAGAGCAGAGCGGAGATTTCCTCGAGAGAGGCAGGAGGGAAGGATGTGAGGAGGGAGGGGGAGGTGTGTGGGAGGGAGGCAATGTCCTGACGAATCTTGTCAATCTTTGAGGTGAGGAACGATGCAAGATCCTGAGCAGCAAGGGAAGAGGGCAGGGGGTTTAAGAAGGGAGTCGAAAGTAGAGAAGAGGCGGTGGGGGTCGCGAGATAAAGATTCGATCCTGGAGGCATAATCGCATTGTCTAGCTAGGGAGATAGCCGAGGAGAGGGAGAATTTGTAGTGGAGGAAGTCAGGGAGGGAGAGGGATTTGCGCCAGAGGTGTTCAGCAGCCCGGGTGCAGGAGCGGAGGTAGCAGGTGTTAGGGGTGAGCCAGGGGCGGGGGTTTTGGGGCCGGACGGGGCGGGAAGAGAGGGAGGCAAGAGAGTCCAGGGTCGAGGAGAGAGAGGTCTTGAGAGCGGAGATGGCAGAGTCAGGGGAGGAGGAGGAGAAAACGGAGGGGAGGAGGGGAGATAGAGAGGAGGCAAACTCCATGAGGGTAATGACCTGCATATTGCGGAAGGGGCATGGAGAGGGGGAGGAGGAGGGAGGTTGTGGGAAAGGCTGAAGGAGGAGAGGAAGTGATCAGAATTATGGCAGGGATCAAAGGAGAGGTCAGCAAGAGAGCAATTTAATGAGA
The DNA here is from genome assembly GCA_003113815.1 of Sphenodon punctatus. Lineage (NCBI taxonomy): Eukaryota > Metazoa > Chordata > Lepidosauria > Sphenodontia > Sphenodontidae > Sphenodon > Sphenodon punctatus. Next base: position 8,152,123 of record QEPC01007559.1, on the reverse strand, counting down.
AGATGAAGTCAAGGGAGTGGCCATCGGTATGGGTGGGGGAGTTGGTCCAGAGTTGGAGATCAAAGGAGGAAGTCAGGGAGAGAAAGTGGGAGATAGAGGGCGTGGAAGGTGTGTCAACGTCAATGTTGAAGTCACCAAGAATGAGAGCGGGGTGTCGTCAGAGAGGAAGAAGGTGAGCCAGGATTCAAAGTCTGGGAAGAAATTAGGAGAGGGAACTCGGGGGGCGGTAGATGACAGCAACACAAAGGTGTAGGGGGGAGTATAATTGCACAGAATGGGCCTCAAAGGAAGGGAAGGAGAGGGAGGGGGAAGGGTTTGGAATTGACAGGGCTTGGCAAGGAGGAAACCCATGCCACCCCCCTGGCCTTCAGGGCGGGGTCGGTGAGAGAACGAAAGGCCCCTGGAGCATAGAGTGGCTGGGGTAACAGAGTTGGAGGGGGAGATCCAGGTTTCTGTAAGAGCAAGGAGTTGAAAGGGGCAAGAGAGGAAGAGATTATGGATGAAGGAGGCTATATTGAAGGGGTTATATTGTTTTATAGCTGTTTCATCAGCTGGGCCTTTGGGATAGGGTGGGATATAAATCTAAAATAAATAAAAGTATACATGTTAAAGGAGTGGCAGTCTGCATATTTTTGATAAACTGATGGCGAGAGAAACTCAAAGGGAATGCAAAATCTCTTCTGGAATTTTGTACCAAATCCATAATATTGCCTTTGAAATACATCCAGGGCTTTTACTTAACACTCCCCACCCAAATAAAATAAATTCAGCGGCTGGATTAAATTGGCTAAGGTAGTAGTGCACTGTATGTAAGCGGATAGGGTATCTAGTTGGAGTAATTTGAGCTGATTTTCTGCTTAGTCAGAGGGTGGAACTGATGATAATTGGGCTTGTGAAAGTAGGTATTGGCACTTGCTGGTGTGATATAAACAGAAGATCACTTTCTTTTCTTAGAAACTAGCTTTTTCTTTTGCTTGTTCGCTTTTCTTCATTCCCTGAGTTTTGGCCTGGGCTAGACTGGAAGCATGACACGGCTATTTGAAAGGAGTCTGCATGATAAAAACAGTCACATTTGTTAATTGAATCTTTTGACAAGTGTCATCAGGGAACCCACAGATTGATCTTCATGCACAATTAAATTAGCTTCTTAACTCAACAGGATTGGAGAATGTGACGAAGTATTGAAAATAGTTCCTGATTCTTTGTTTTAAAGTAAATTATGTAGCTTAGTAATGTCAGATAGTGTTTAAAAATGTTACTGTTTTAGCAACTACATTGCAGCAATGAGCCTTTAGAACTTCCAGAGGGGAGAGGCTGATTTTGCTGTTGCTCGGTATCGGTTGGTGGGTGGCAGTTACAGAATAGAATGTACCAGTGGGTGGCAGTTGGCCCTGAGGGGAAGGTGGCAAACAAGCTGTCTGAGAAAGAAGGCTTTGGAAGCTGAGGAGAGCACTATCCTAGAGCATACAGGCGGGGCTGGCCCCAGGGTTTGTGAAGCCATGTGCGAGGTCTTGGTGCAGGGCCTAATTTGCATAATTAGGCCTGGTCTAATTATGCAAATGTCTAAATTTACATAAAACTTACACCCTCTGGACAGGAAGGATTCCCATTCTCCACCCCTCCGAGCAACCATGGAGAAGCCTCCTAATGCTTCCCCCCCCCCCCCCCCCCCCCCCCCCC
>QEPC01007559.1:8054668-8146592 GCA_003113815.1 Sphenodon punctatus | reverse complement strand
CAACCGGGGGAAACGGTGGTTACTATGTGGGTGTGGATGAGTTGTGGGTGAGTGGAGATGCGTGTGCAGCCGTGTGCATGACCCACCCATGCACTGATGCACCCATGGACTCGCCACCCGGCGGAGCCGTGTAAAAATATTATGTGAGGAGCCACTCGAAGAAGAACAGAAGGTTGCTTCCTTGTAAACAACGTTCCTTAAAGATGGCGCAGAACATTCTCACAAATACCCACCCTTCTAGCCCCGCATGGAATTCTTTTCTTATATTTCTAGAAAGGGTTGAAAGGAACTTTCATTCAGAAGGGGAGGAAGAATCACTTACTGGGGGAGAAGCTGGCTGCAGCCTGCTGTCCAGCCAGGCAAGTGTGGGGCCCCAGCTGGCCGTGGGGCCATGTGCGGCCGCACATGTGGCATATGCCTGGGGCCGGCCCTGCATACAGGCCATGGGGTGACAGGGAGACAGACCCAGGGATGAGGGTCAATTCAGTGTCCATAAGGGACCTGCAAGCCTTGCAAAGCCGGATGAAAAGACTGAGGCCTTGACAACTTGAACTACAGGAATTAGAGAAAAATAAATCTAACAGCAAAGTTATAGGAAGCAGTAGTTTCATTTATTATTTTGCCTCATCCCATGTTTCCCCATTTCCCCTTCCCTTAATATGCTTGTTGGTTTATAATGGTATATGTAAATAAAGTCTTTTGTTGTTTAAACCTGTGTTCACTGGTGATCTCGATCTCTCCCCCCCCCTCCCCCAATCCCTTCCAAATAACTGAGGTACACTGCCACATCAAAGAGTCTTGAGTGATGAGGGCCAAATCTGCACCATTCTTCTGAAGAGTTTGTGGAAATTTCATTTTATGAAAAATGTTTTCAAAATTCTTCATTTCTGAACCATTAAAAGCTGTTTTTACAAACTGAAGAATAGAGACACATCTGAAGTGGATTTTTGCGAAGTGAAAACTTACGACACAGTTATTCCTGATATTCAGTCTGTACTAAAAATGCAGATTTTTCATTTTCATTTCCCCCCAATACTTCATTTGGAAAATTAGGACTGTCTAGTTGGAAAAGTAGGACTGTCTAGCTGAGGGATTTTAGCGCAGCATGTCTCTCTCCTGTAAATAACTAAAATTCCACAATCTCTAGGGACGTTATTTTGTTAACTTTTTAGAACACTAAATTTGCTGTAAAACTTTAATTTTTGAACATTGTAAAAGCGCTGTGCATCAGGTGAAATTTATTGCATTTGTGGTGTTTATAAAGATAATTTGATCTATCCATTTCCCCTGTCTGATGCATGTCGTCATGGTCTCTAAACGCTGGATAGATAATTGACATGTTTTGTTTGGAAATAAAGTATAAGCTCCTGCAGGCTTTCTTGAGTTGGATGTGTTTTGTAAAGTTCATGTAACTTCTCAGTGTCATTTTAAATAAGTTTTTGATGAGTCTGTGTTTCCAAAAAGGGCAATACTATTGTACTGAACTAAGATGACATGTTGATAGCCTTAAAATTGTGCTAAGTCCTGTGAAAAATCTGATTAGAAACAAGTTTAGGTTAAAAGCAAAGAATTGCATGGTGCTAACAAATTGGCAGGTTTAACCTTAAAAATTGTACATAGGATAAAGTTAAAAATAAAAATATATATAAAAAAGAAAATTTGTTAAGATAAAACTACCTTTTTATGTGCTGCTTCTCGCTGCAACCTGCTTGACGATTTCTTTTCCTCTTCTGCTTTTCCTCTAGAATCCCTGCCCTGAATCCAGTGCCTCTTTCCTTTCCAAAATCACATTTTGGTGGATCACTGGGTAAGAAAGTGATGCACTTCACAGTGCTGACTTGCAGATAAATTAATATTTATAGTTTTGTTTTCCTAAGGTACACTTGGGGCTGTGTTGACCTGTGAACATACAGACTGTTAAATAGATGAAATAGATTGCAAATGGAAGTTGGAAGACTTCTTGTTGTTAGCTTCTTGTGAAAATAATAGTATTTTTTATTTTGCTGAAATTATTGCATACAGTGGAGTCTGCTTAAGTAGGATTTCCTCTAGTTGTATAAAAATGTTGACTTATCAGAAATTCTGCTTTAGCAGGCTTTAAGGAAATGGACCTGGAGATGGAGAAAACTGATGCTCCGATTAAGGCTGCATTACCATCTGCAGTGGCAGTGGCTCTGTGTGTGTAATCATGTCAGTTGTAGCTCTGGAAGTTGGAACTGATCAGATTATACGTATATAATCACAAAGCTCTTCCTTGGTATCTGCTCGGACTCTTTGCTTCCGAGGGGTAGGAAAGGAACTAGAGGTGGTGAAACCAGTTTCTCACATAATCTAAGCATCAGACATCCATCAGCACAGCCGCATGCGCTGCGGAGGGCCTGATTACCACGTGGCTGTGTTACGGGCAAGCGCAGCCTCAACGCTGTGGGGACAGAGGACAGCATGGGAAGTGCCCGGCTCTGGTCCGCTCCGCCTCCTTCCCCTTGCCTGATCACTATCCTGCCCCTGACCATCATGTGACAGTGTGGGACTGGGATGGCATCCACCACTCAAAGCCCCACAGTGGACCTTCCTGTGTGGTGGGGCAGATGGCAACTACGCAGACAAGCTACCGCACCTTGGGCAGCCTTACCCCATTTTGGGTAAGGCTGCTGTGCACTGTGTCATTTTGACTTTTTCTGAGGAAGTGACGTGGAGCAGCCAGCTGTCCACCATGCAGCAGGGAGAACACTTGGCAACTGCCAGCCACATGATGCACTGCATGTGGTAAGGCTGCCCGGAGTGGGGTAAGGCTGCCCAGGGCGTAGTAGGTGTGGCTGCACCCAGTTTTCTCCATTGCCAGATCCATTTCCTTAAGGTCTGTTTAAGTAGAAGGTCTTCAGAGTCAAAACTGATAGGATTATACACTCGCACACAAGTTAAAGAACTGGGAGTTGGAACTGTGCTGCTGTCTGGTTTGACTCTTCGCTTTCTCTCTCTCCTGAGGAGGTAGGCGGTCCTTGCTGGGCTTAGCTCCTCCTCCTCATTAGTAGGCAGGGATAAAGACTTTAATAGGCTGTCAGGACCTGGGGGAGGAGCTAACCCTGGCCTAACAACCCCAGATCTGTTCCTGCTGCCTCAGGAGAGAGAGACAGGGACGACGCTCTCTGAGCGTGCAAAAAAACCCCAGCAACAAAAAACTAGAAGACAGGCCGGAGGAGCGCTCCCTCACCTCAGAACTCTCCCCTGCTGGGGTGTTGAGCACGGGGCTTGAGGTCCGAGCTTGTGAAGGTGCTGGCTCCCCTCTTGACAGGATGTCAGCGTGAGAGGGGGAGCCTTCCTGGGAAGGCTCCCGCCCACTGCCAGAAAAAAGAGGGCGATGGGACGATGCCCTTCTCCTTCATTGTACTGCTCCACCTCCCACGTGGGGCTACCATCACAGCCCAGGGGAGCGGAGAGGGAGGTGGTTCCTCCGCAGGTGCTCCAATGGCTGGGCCAACAATTGATCACAAAGGGCCCAAGCAGCGTGGCACGCTTGCTGGGGGGGGGATATCCTGCCCACAAAGCCCGGTCGCCTCACACACAGATGCGGAGCCACGCCCCCGCCCCAGCTCACCCTGGGACAAGTCCACCTCCCCGGAGCCGGGAGCAGGACTAGGAGCCAGAGTCCCCACGGAGCACCCAGAATCAGAGAGAGAGGAGGGAGAACTACAAGAGCGGGAAGGACAGGACCCTGTGTCGAAAGCAGGGACCAATATTTTCCCCGCGGAACAGTTTGAATGACTTATTCCCAGAGTAGCGGCCAGGATAGGCCTGTCCCTACCAGCGCCCCCGCCCCCCCTTCCCAGCTGGAGGAAAACCTGGCTAAGGATGCCTCCCTAGTGCTCCCCCAGGAAGAGACAGATGCTGCCCAGCTGCCACTCCCCTCCCTATATCTTAAGAATTTTTCAGGGGGAATGGGAGTCCCCTGGCAAGGCAAAGGGGATTCACTCGACAGCCAAGCGGTTCTACTCCTTGCTGGACTCTCGGGAGCCAGTTTTCAGACTACCCAAGGTGGACTCAGGGGCATCAGACCTCGCCAAGGCCTCTGTGCTGCTCAGAGACAGAGAGGGCACCCACAAGGACCCACTGGACAGGAAAGTGGAATCTTTCCTGCGTAGGGACTTCGAAGCAGCCTTCATAGCCTGTAAAGCGCAGCAAAGGGCTCTACAGTAGCAAGGGCAATGGTCCTATGGATGAAAAACCTTAATGAATTGTCCGCTCCGGAGGAGATGCAGGACGCCTTGAAATGGCTCTCAGCAGCAGCGGCCTTCACAGCAGACACCGCCCTAGATGCTGCCCAGTTCTCAGCCTGAGCCATGACCAACAGTGTGGTGGCGAGACAGACGGTGTGGCTGAGACCATGGAAGGTGGACCTCCACGCAAAGTTGGTGTTGACGGCCGCACCCTACGCAGGAGACAGACTCTTCAGGGATCAGATGGAGCGCATCGTGACCAATGAACTAGAGAAGAAAAAGGCCCTCCCCATGCCCCCGTCCAAGAAGGGCGGTAGGAACTGGCCCTCTTTCCGCCAGCCCTTTCGATAAAGACCCTCCTTTATGGGGGGAGCAGACAGAGGAGCAGGAGGCTCCCGACGCAGGGGCCAGAGGGGCAACGGGTTTAATCCCCAGCCCGGGGGCCCAAACAAATCAGACAGAACAAAACCCCCAGTCTCCTGACTCGATCAGGCTGCAGGAGTACAGGGCACTGGGGGGACGATTACAGGCTTTCTACCCACAGTGGAGCACCACCACAGCACACAAGTGGGTGAGGGAAACCATCTTGAAAGGCTACTCCTTGGAGTTCCTTACCACTCCCAGAAACCGGTTCTTACAAGCCCCAGTGTCCCGTCTAGAGGAGACGCACAACCGCACCTCTGTAGCCATTCAACACCTACTGGACATCGGGGCGGTAGAACCAGTTCCCCCCACAAGAATGATGCTCAGGTATATACTCCGTCTTCTTCACAGTCCCAAAAAAGAACGGAGAGATCAGGGCCATACTAGACTTAAGGTGGATCAACAAGTTCCTGAGACCAAAGAAGTTCAGGATGGAGAAACTTGCCTCCGCCGTTCTGGCAATAAAACCGGGGGACTACCTTGTCTCTATAGACCTGAAGGAGGCATATCTACATGTCCCCATTTGACGACGCATCGAAGATTCCTCCGGTTCGCATACGACCAACTCCACTACCAATACAAGGCGCTACCCTTCGGCCTGGCATCATCCCCAAGGGTCTTCACCAAGCTGCTCGTTGTCCTAGTGGCCGACCTCAGAAAGAGGGGGATCCATGTGTACCCGTACCTAGACGACATCCTCATACAGGCTGCCTCCCTGTGGGAGGCGGAGTTGGCAGTGTCAAACACAATCTAGACACTACACGCACACGACTTCTGCATCAACTGGGAAAAGAGCACAGTAACACTGAGCCAGAAAATACAACACCTCAGAGTCATTCTGGACACCGCCAGAAACAGACTGTTCTTCTCACCAGACAGGGAAGCCAAGGCGAGACGACTATTCCAGAACATCAGGAGTCACAGGGCGTCCAACCTAATGGATCTGACGAGCACCCTAGGGACGATGGTTTCATGCATGGACTCCGTGGCGTGGGCCCGTTTTCACCTCCGACCACGGCAGATGTTCCTACTTTCCTGGCAAACACAGATTACGTCTCGACGCAACCCGACGGTCCAAGTGACGAGTGCCATCAAATCCTCACTGAATTGGTGGCTCCAGTCAAACAGGTACACCAGGGGCCTCCCGATACAGGAACCCAAGCGAATAATGGTCACGACGGACGCCAGCCTATCTGGCTGGGGAGCACATTGTCAGGAACTGGTAGTGCAGGGTCGCTGGGGGCCCTGAAACCAGGGGGACTCGCATTAACATCCTTGAGCTGAGAGCAATAAGCCTGATACTGAAGGAATTCCACCACAGGTTGAGAGGAGAACATGTCCAAGTCATAACCGACAACACGTCGGCAATGGCATACGTCAACAGACGGGGGCACGAAATCCAAAAGACTCCGCCAGGAAGCAATTCCCCTACTGGAATGGGCAGAGCAGAACCTAGAGTCAGTGACAGCACTATACATCGGGGAGAGCTCAGTGTCAGGGCAGATTGGCTCAGCAGAGTGACTCTGGACCCAAGGGAATGGTCTTTCAACCCAGAGGTCTTCTCAACTCTAGTGGACAGATGGGGGATGCTGTATATCCACCTGTTCGCCTCCAGAAGCAACAGCAAGGTGAGCAGGTTCTACTCCAGGCACAAGGAGTATGGCACAAGCGGCCTAGACGCATTGTCACAGAAGTGGCCTCCATGCCTCCTGTACGCGTTCTTCCTGGTACCCTTGCTGTCCAGAACATTGAGGAAGATCACGGAGGACAAGGCAGAGGTGATCCTCATAGCACCCAACTGGCCAAGGAGGTCATGGTACTTCTCCCATCAGGGAGATCCTGGTGGACAACCCGGTCATCCTACTGCAGAGGCAGGACCTTCTCTCACAAGGACCCATTCTGTACCAGGGGACCCTCAACTTGAGTTTGACTGCCTGGAGGTTGAGCGGGAACACTTGAAAGACTTCGGATACAATGACAAAGTAATGAGCACACTACTTGGAGTAAGAAGATACTCGACCAATCGTATATACGACTCCACGTGGAAGAAGTTCAGATCCTGGATGCTGGGACACAATGTGGTCCCAACCAGGGCCACTGACCCGGATGTCCTCGCCTTCCTGCAAGAGGGTTTAGATAATGGTTTAAGTATTAGCACACTGGGGAGACGGGTCTCAGCCCTCTCGGCAATCCTTACGTGGTCAACGCAGGATTCCTTAGAGGAGCACAGACACGTACGACGTTTCTTGAAGGCAGCAGCAGACCTGACACCGCCTGTTCGCCATCGATTCCTGACCTGGAAGCTGAACGTGGTTCTGGAAGCGCTACAGGGACCCCCATTCAAACCCTACAGCGGGTACCGCTCCGGATCCTGTTGCTCAAAGTGGCCTTTCTCGTGTCCATCACATCGGCTAAGAGAGTGTCTGAGCTAGGGGCACTATCTGCGAATCCCGAATTTTGCCGCTTCGACAGGGGCAATATCACCCTGACCCTACACCCAGTCTTCCGACCAAAAGTCAACTTGGGCTCCCAACGGGGGCAGGAGTTGGAGCTTCCTTCCTTTTGCCCACATCCCTCTCACCCCAGGGAAATCCTGTGGCACAAACTAGATGTTAGAAGGGCACTCAAGGTGTACCTTGACAGAACACAAAGCTTCAGGGTGGACTCCGCCCTTTTCGTGGGGTCTCGGCAAGGCGAGTGTCAAAAGGGTGTCAACAGCAACTCTGGCCAGGTGGCTTAGGGGTTGCAACACTTAGGCTATAGATCAAGGAGGCTCAGGGTTCCCGAGGGATTAACAGCACACTCTCTCAGGTCTGCATCCACCAATGCAGCCTTGCTTCAAGGAACTGCGTTAGATGACATTTTCAAAGCAGCATCCTGGGCATCTAAACGCTCGTTTACACGTCACTACTTTAGCGACAAGTGGGCCTCTGCCAGAGCGGCCTTTGGTCGAAGGGTACTAAACTAGAGGGCCTTTGATATGAGAGGGTGATTTGACCAGTGATCTGGAAGTCCCGCCCCTTTGGTGGAGATAACTACTGCTTGGGCACGTCCCAGCAAGGATTGCCTTCCTCCTTCGGGGAGAGAGAGAGGAAAATTTGGTTCACTTACCTGGTGAATTTCCATTCTTCTCTCTGGGGGAGGCAGGCAGTCCGGCCCACCTGAACGGATCAGAGGCCTGCACCTCAAGTACCCCCTACACACAGATAGGGTTGAGAAAGGCAGACTCAAAAGTTGGATCTAAGGACCTGGACTCGGGGTTCCCCCCCCCCCATCCCTTTCTAGATAGACGCGAGGGAAAGTCCTGTATAGAGAGGTTTTCGCCCTTCTGGGCTCTCATTCCCAGTAGGGAGATTTCTAGTTAGCTGTTAGACAGTTTTAAGGGTTAAGTTGAACCTTGTTAAAATTCCTTAGATCGGCAAGTCACAGATGTGGGGCTGTTAGGCCGGGGTTAGTGCCTCCCCCAGGTCCTGACAGCCTATCTTTATCCCTGCCTACTAATGAGGAGGAGGAGCTAAGCCCAGCAAGGACTGCCTGCCTCCCCCGAAGAGAAGAAAGGAAATTCACCAGGTAAGTGAACCAAATTTTCCTCTGTAGGGGAAAGGAAGGGGACTGGAATTGGAAAAATCGGGTATTAACTTAATCTGAATACCAATTTTCTCCATCTACAGATCCATTACCTTAATGTCTGTTTAAGTAGAATAACTGATAGGTTGAATTTTTTTTACATGGCTGAAGGAGTTTCTTCAGCAGACTCTACCATATCTTCAATAACTGTCATCTGCAGATTTGATTGCCTCACTTCTTACTCTCTTTTACAGATTATTAATTAATATATATTGAACACTGCCCCCAGACTGGACCCCTGGGGCACCTTGCTACTTCTCTCCACTGTGAAAACTGACCATTTAGTCCTACCCTTTGTTTCTTACCCTTTAACCAGTTACCGATCCATGACAGGCCACTGCCTCGTATCCCACGACTACTTAGTTTTTTCAACTGTCTCTGAGGGACCTTTTCAAATGCTTTCTGAAAATATACACTATATTAACCAGATCACCCTTATCCAAATGCTTGTTGACTTATCCAGATCAAGAAGAATGCATACCAATAGTCCTGGGGTTGAGGAAAAGAAAAGAATTCTACTTACCCAGAAATTTGAGTTATGCAAATCCTACTTAAGTGTATTTCACTGTGTGTGTGTTTGTCCTATTCAGCCTTTTAAAAACATGTTTGTTGGTAGTATGTCTTGAGAAATAGGAACTTTTACAACTTTGATTGAGGAAACTGAGTTGCTGAAAACCAGTAGTCTGACCTTCTCTTTTTTTTTTGATTTTGCAGTGGGTATTGCTGTGCATTTTTCCCATTTCACATTAGCACTAGCTGTGTCACCTTATCCTGTGACAGATCTGGATTCATAAGCTGATTGGTGGTGGTCTTAGTGGTTTCCCAAACAGAGCAACATGTAAAAGTTGCAAAAGCTGGCTTGACTCAGCCGAAATGATTTAAATTTGATTTAAATGCCTGAAGAAGGTTTCTTTATGGAGTTTGGAGCCATTCTGCGATCAAAGGTATTGCATTACAGATTCAAAGTCAAGGATCCTACAAATGAGCTGCAGATTTTTTTTTTAAAGATGAAGTGCTATAAGCACTTCTGAATTCCACGGTTAAATAGCTTCCTTCAGACAGAGGGTAAAACACATTTTAAAAGATCTGATTATTCCTTTCTAATGTAGACTGATGATCCAGGGATATCGACATCCATTGGAAGCAAAAGAGTTGTGGTCATTAAACAAAGAGGACACATCTGTGGAGGTGGTGCCAGGTTTGACTAGGAACTGGGCAAAAGAATGTGCAAAAACAAAAAAGTAAGTTGTCTAATGAATATATAATTTCTAGTAGTAGCTAATGGAATTTCCTTTTTCTTTCTTTTTCTTTATTTCAGTTTTTATATCCCGCCCTATCCTGACCAAGCAGCTCAGGGCAACTTACAAACCTCATAAAACATTCATATAATAACCATAAAATACAATTTAAAACAACCCAAATGGAGCCCAAAACAACCCAACACCCCCCCCCTCCTCCCCCCCCCCCCTCCACCCTACCCCCCTCCCTTGCTGAAAGCCAGGTGGAACCAACAGGTTTTACATCAACCTCGAAATGAAGGGAAGGGGCCACCCGGGCCTCCACCGGACGGGAGTTCCCCAGCCGCGGTGCGGCCTCCGAGAACGCCCTCTCCATCGTAGCCCCCCGGGATACTTGGAGGACCTCCAGGAGGGCGCCCCCTGATGACCGCAGGGGCCAATCCAGAGCCTGCGGAGTGAGGCGTTCTTGCAGGTAGGCGGGACCCAGACCGTGTAGGACTTTATAGGTCAACATCAACACCTTGAATCGGACCCAGAAGACTATAGGCAGCCAGCGCAGAGAGCAGAGCACTGGCGTTATGTGCTCTCGACGACCCGTCCCAGCAAGGAGACAGGCCGCCGCATTCTGCACCAGGTGCAGTCTCCGAGCCATCACCATGGGTAGCCCCACGTAGAGCGCGTTGCAGTAGTCAAGTCTTGAGGTAATGAACACATGGATGATGGTAGCCAGGTCTACATCAGAAACATATGTCCGAAGCAGACGCACCAGATGTAATTGGTGAAATACGCCCCTCGCCACAGCATCCACCTGGACATCCAGACGGAGCTGGGGATTGAGGAGCACACCCAGACTATGGACCTGAGAGACAAGGGGAGGGACGCACCCCATCACTGATGAGGGCCTTCACCACCTCGCCCCTACCCACCAGTATCATCTCCATCTTCTCAGGATTCAGCCTCAGCTGGCTAGCCCTCATCCAGTCCTCCATAGCCGCCAAACATCAAGTAAGCATCGAGACTGCCGGGTCAGGGTTGAATAAAAATGAGAGATGGCACCAAACCCCCTCACAACCTCTCCCAGCGGCTGCATGTACACATTAAACAGGAGAGGGGAAAGAATAGAACCTTGCGGGACTCCACACGTGAGGTCGCGGGTGGAACGGTCCCCTAGCACCACCTGCTGAGTTCTTCCTGCCAGGAAAGAGCTGAATCATTCGAGAACAGTCCCACCCACCCGGCTTGGTCCCGCAAGTGGGCCACCAACATCTCATGATCAATGGTATCTAAAGCTGCTGACCTATCTAATAGGATCAGGAGAGACGTCCGACCCTGATCCATATCATGGTAAAGGTCGTCAGCCAGTGCCAAAAACGAAACAGTGTCTGTGCCACGCCCTGAGCGAAAGCCGGACTGCAAGGGAATCTGATCTAGGAAGCCGATGCTGTCCAGATACTCCCGCAGCTGCTGAGCCACAACCATTAAATAACCTTTTCAGGGAAGGTTAGAGACTGGCCGATAGCTGGCTAAGGACTCGACGTCAAGCGAAGGCTTATTTGAGCAGAGGCTGCATCACCGTCTCTTTGAGGCAGTCTGGTACTCTGCTCTCCCATAGGGAGGCATTGACCACCCCAGCCAGCAGCGGCCTCAGCATCTGCCACCTGGCCTTGACTAGCCAGGATGGGCACGGGTCAGGTTCACAAGAGGTGGCCCTAACAGCCCCAGAACATCCCCCGCATCAGTCTGAAACTGATCCCACAAAATAGGACCAGACGGGGCATCCATCTGGTTCTCTTCCAGCAATAAATGCAACGTCAAACTCACGCTGAATACGAGTGATTTTATCCACAAAGTACTCAATAAACATGTCACAGTATGTGCTGAACAAATCCAGCTCCAGGCGGACGGAGACCGAACTGACCAGCCCCCTCACCATCCAGAAAAGCTCCGCTGGATGTGACTTTGCAGATGCTATGAGGGCAGCGAAGAACTTCTTGGCTGCCCACACAGCCACAGCATAGGCTCTTAGATTGCAGCATAGAGCAAATTTATCGGTTTCAGTCCAAGAACGGCGCCATTGTCACTCTAACCGCCTTCCTTCTCAATTTAATAACTGCAGGTCCTTGGTAAACCAAGGGGGCCTGCAGTGATGACGAGAAGGAAGTGGACACCTTGGAGCCACCCAGTCGATACTCTGTCAACAAGTTGTTCCAACTTGATCTCGACAGGTGTCGAGATCAAGGGGTAGCTCCCCCAGAGCATTCTGGAACCTCTCTGGCTCCATAAGTTTCTGGGGGTGAACCAATCAAACTGGTTCCACACCTTTCCGGGGGCAGACATGTGCCAGGAGGCTGGCCCACAGGAGGTAATGATCAGTCTACGACAAGGGTACCACCAATAGATCCCCTGCCTCAAGGCTGGTACAAAATATCTGGTCCAGGGTATGCTCCCCATCATGCGTCGGGCAGATGATTACTTAAGACAGGCCCATGGTTGCCATGGAGGCCATGAACTCACGCTCTGCCCCTCCAAGAACAGCGTGGACGTGACTATTCAGGCCCCCCAGAGCCAAAGCCCTTGGGGACCGCAGGACCACCTCTGACACCCGCTCTGCTAGAGCGTGTAGGGATGCCGTTGAACAGGTAGGTGCACAGTATACCAGCAGCACCCCTAACCTCTTTCCTGCCAAATCAGTCACAAGATGGAGGCCCTCCATGCCCGGCACCAGTTGCACCGGATACCACCTAATGGACCACGACTTACTAAAAACAATAGCTATGCCCCTCCTCCCCCCCCCAATCCCTCCAGCCGTGGCTGATGCTACACAGAGTACCCAGCTGGAACCAGGTCAGCCAAAATAGACCCTGACTCTGCGTTCAGCCTGATCTCCGTCTGCATGCAAGGTCAGCTGCACGGTTCAGGATTAACTCCCAGACCGTAGTTGACTTTTATTAGCCACCGACCTCGTGTTCAGCAGCATCAGGCTTAGGCCAGGGGCCCCTTGATCAATAACTACCTGCTTGGGGTGCACTTAGCAGGACAGGTATTGGACATCTGTCATGTCCCATAGATTGCTCCCGCCCCCCAAGGAGACCATATTTCCCTCGGCCCATTAAGATGCCAATGGCTGCAGTCGTCTCTCCCCCCCCTCCCGCCCCCAAGCTGGCTTCCCGTCCTGGCTGCCCTGCCTGTGAGGGAGTGCCCCCCCCAAAAACACCCTCTTTTCCCTCTCTCTCACTGAGGGGTACCCCTTCACCTCTCCCTGCCCTCTCCTCACCAGGGGACATAAAAAAAACCCCAACCTCTCCCTACCCGTTCACCCCCACCCCCCCGGTTGGGGGAGAGACATCCCTACTAACCAACCCCAAATCAAAAAACATCCCCAACCACAAGCTCCACACAACCCACCATATACCTCCCAAATAAAATAGCATAAAACCCCACAGCACCCCCATGCCACTTGGGCCACATCAAAGGGCCCTTTAGCAGCAGCCCTTTGGGATTTGGCACACATCTGCAACACTGCTGGAAGGTCCACTGCCTAAATCAAATTCCCCCTCCCCCCCCAAAGCTGGCTGGTTACATGTGGAGGGAATCCCTGGCCCCGCCCCCTCCCTCTGCCACAGGGAGAGCGAGAGAACAGTCAAACCTGGGTCCTAGGTAACTTCTCACCCCGGCGCCTGGCTCCTTGCTGACTCAGGCAACTTCAGCAGCCAGGTCTCCTGCCTGCTAGCAGTGGAGCAGCTGGGCCATGAGGAGAGTGAGCCCTCCTAGCTCCCCGCTGCTGTGCAAAACCGGTCTGCTGGTGCCAGTTATATTTATAGAAGACTGGATGAAGTGGGTCAAAAACTATTTAAGGAAACTCTTGATTTCATTTTTCATCTCTGTCCAGGGACGTAACTGGTGTGTGTATTTCAGAATACACATAATAGAGATTTTTTCTCTCTTGGTGACAGTGAGGAGGTATGGGTGGTATGAGGAGCAGGGATTGCTGAGGGGAGGGGTTTGGTTGGGGGGAACTGAGGGGAGAGGTCTGGTGGGGGGAGCAGGGGATGCTTTTAGGTGTGGAGCAAGGGCTACTGAGGGGTGGGGTGCAGGATCAGGGGGTTCTTGGAGGGGTGGGAATCACTGAAGGGAGGGGTACCTGTCAGCAGCCACATAACTGTAGACACTTAAAGTGTGATAACTGTGATTTTGATGGGACAACCCAGAGGACACACGAGGGAAAAGGTGGTATGAGGAGCAGGGATTGCTGATGGGAGGGGTTCGGTTAGGGTACCGAGGTTTGTGCTTCACAGAGCTGATTGTGGGAGCAGGGGATGCTATTAGGTGTGGGAATCAAGGGGTATTGAGGGGTGGGGTGCAGGATGAGGGGGTGCTTGGAGGGGTGGGGATCACTGAAGGGAGGTATTTGGTTGAGGAACAAGGCGGTACTGAGTGGAGGGGTTTGGTTGGGGGATACTGAGGGGACAGGTCTGCTGGGCAGAGCAGGGGATGCTGTTAGGTGTGGAGATAGTGTTTGTCATCGTGTTAAACTCTCTGACCAATGACATACAATGAGAACAAAACTTAAGTCAACAACCATCATAACAAAAAACTACACATTCTTCACCTCAAAGATTGACAAGATCCGTCGGGACATTGCCTCCCACCCACCTCCTCCTCCTCCCGTTCCTCCTGTCTCTCTTGAGGAAATCTCCGCTCTGCTCTCTTCATCCAACCCCTCCACCTGCCCCCTTGACCCAATCCCCTTCCGCCTCCTGAACTCTATTGCTCCCACTGTTGCCCCCCCACTTCTACATGTCTTCAATCTCTCCCTTTCCACCGGCTCCTTCCCATCTGCTTTCAAGCATGCCACTATCTCCCCCATCCTCAAAAAGCCCACCCTGGACCCATCTGACCCCTCTAGTTCCGGCCAGTCTCCCTCCTTCCCTTGGCCTCAAAGCTTCTGGAACGTGTCGTCTACTCCCGCTGCCTGGACCTCCTCTCTGCCAACTCCTCCCTGGACCTCTCGAATCCGGCTTCCGCCCCCTCCACTCTACTGAAACTGCTCTGGCCAAGATCACCAATGATCTACTTGTCGCTAAATCTAAGCGCCACTACTCCATCCTTGTCCTCCTTGATCTCTCTACTGCCTTTGACACTATCGACCACTTACTCCTATTGGACTTGCTTCCGCGGCTCTGTCCTTGACTGGTTCTTTTCCTACCTCTCTGACCGCTCCTTTAAAGTCTCGCTCCCTGGGTCGATGTCCTCCTCCTCCCTCCCCCTTTCGGTTGGGGTCCCCCAAGGCTCTGTCCTTGGCCCTCTCCTCTTCTCTATTTACACCCTGTCCCTTGGCAAAATTATTGCTTCCCATGGATTCCAATATCATCTCTACGCTGATGACACCCAACTCTATCTTTCTACCCCCTCTCTCTCCTCTTCTGTCCACTCACGCCTCGTCAACTGCCTCTCTGATATCTCCGCCTGGATGTCCCGACGTCAACTCAAGCTCAACATGGCCAAGACCGAACTCCTCATTTTTCCTCCCTCCTCTTCCTCTCCCTCTAACCTGCCCATCTGCATCGATGGAGTCACCATCCATCCTGTTCTCCAAGCCCGTAGCTTGGGCTTCATCTTTGACACGCACCTCTCTTTTAAACCTTACATTGACTCTGTTGCCAAATCCTGCCGATTCGCCCTCCATAACATTGCTCGGATCCGCCCCTTTCTCTCTACCTCCTCGGCCAAAACCCTTGTTCATGCCATGGTTATCTCTCGCCTCGATTACTGCAACCTCCTCCTTGCTGGCCTCCCTCGCTCTCACCTGTCCCCCCTTATCGCAATCCAAAACTCCGCTGCCAAGGTCATTCACTCTGCCCGTCGCTTCGACCATGTGCAGCCTCTCCTCTTCTCTCTTCACTGGCTCCCCCTTCCTGAACGTATCCTGTTTAAACTCCTGGTATTCACGTTCAAAACACTCCACAACCAAGCTCCCCCTTACCTCTCGGACCTAATCTCCCTACGCACTCCTGCACGCGCTCTCCGCTCTTCCTCTGTCCCCTCCCTCACTCTCCCTCGTTTCTCCTGCTCACCTAACCGCCTTCGACCCTTCTCCCTCGCTGCCCCCCATGCCTGGAACTCCCTCCCTACCCACATCTGCCTTGCCCCCTCCCTCCGCTCCTTCAAATACCTCCTCGAGACTCACCTTTTCCTTGCTACCTTTCCCAACGCCTGCTAGACGTTCCCATATACCTACTGTCTGCCCTCCTCTGCAGACTGCTGCAACCTGATTGTAACCAAGCCAAGCACACGCACCTGAGTCTTCACATCCGCTTGAATGTTTGTCGGTCTTCTCCCCTGTCTCTCCCACTGTCCCCTCTCCCTGTCCTCCTTGTCTTTTAAATTGTAAGCCACAGTCAGGAACAGCGTCTATTTCTATGTTCTGTACAGCACCAGGTTCCACGACTGGCGCTATACAAATGTTTATTATAATAATAATAATAATAATAAACAAGGAAAAAAAAACAAGAAATTAACAACAAAAAACTTATCAGTTTAAAAAAACCCACTTAAATGCACAAGACATAAAACCCCCAAAACAGGGAAATTAAAACACAATTACACCTACAACACATATAGCAAAACGCATGTACATAACCATAATATATCTACTACTTTACAATCCATAGCTTCATTACTTAACAAGTAGTAACCATGGTCACTTACCTATTTTGTACATTTAAAACTATTAACAAATTAGACAACACAAACACAACAAAGTACATTTACTGTGCTTGGCAGGGCACCATTTCCAAGGTACCATAATCTCAGTAGTGAGAAACTGGGTAAGTACTGAAATAGCATACAATTTACAGAATGAGCAGATAACCCTTCCCAAGGTACTTCCCAATCACCTGAAGGTACTTGATTATCTGCTCATTCTGTAAATTGTATGCTATTTCAGTACTTACCCAGTTTCTCACTACTGAGATTATGGTACCTTGGAAATGGTGCCCTGCCAAGCACAGTAAATGCACTTTGTTGTGTGTTTGTGTTGTCTAATTATGTTAATAGTTTTAAATGTACAAAATAGATAAGTGACCATGGTTACTTGTTAAGCAATGAAGCTATGGATTGTAAGGTAGTAGATATATTATGGTTATGTACATGCGTTTTGCTATATGTGTTGTAGGTGTAATTGTGTTTTAATTTCCCTGTTTTTTGGGTTTTATGTCTTGTGCATTTAAGTGTTTTTTTTAAACTGGTAAGTTTTTTGTTAATTTCTGGTGAAGGTAAAATTGCTTCGTCATGCTATGGTGGTGTTACTCAGCTGAATTCCACTTGAACTGTTATGAAATATTTTGTGAATGTGGTCGAGTAGTCCTTGATGAAGTACTGTGAATTGCTTAATAGGCTTCCCTTTAGTACATGTAGAAAGTCAGCAACCTCATATTACTCAATCCTCCTTACCCAGACAACCCTGAAAGGTCAATGGGGTTTGTATGAATAAAGTCCTCAGAACTAGGCTGTAGTAAATGGAAGTAATAGTTTAAGGGTGACCAAACCGTGCTTGGCCATGTAGTTTGGGGGGAATTCAAGTATGGTGCTCAGCCAAGGCTGCTCCCAGGTCCCTTGTTACCTTAATGGTCCTGTCTTCATTGCACCAGTCTCAGCAGCCGAATTAGACAGCTGCTTCTCAGAATCTCAACAGAAAGGATCGCAGATCACTGGTTCTGCCAGCCAGTCTCAAAGTAGGAGAGGCATGTGTGCGTCTTGTGGCTCCTGGTCATATGAGGATTTTGATACATGGCTCTTTGAGTTGGGAACTTTGGCCATCCTTGCAGTTGTTCGTGTGCCCGAAGAACTTGTTAAACTCAGTATTTCTTTTTTCTGAGTTTGTAAATGGCATACGTTTGGATGATTTGGCTTAGGTTCTTCTGTTACATGCTGCCTACTTTTAGTGTGACAAATTTCTAGGCACTAGAGTACTAACTACAGGAAACATAGTGGTTTTAAGAGAGAACACTAGAGCTTCTGAAGTGCAGCAGGTTAACCAAGGTCTAGACTCTAATATTATCTAATTAAATGGATCACCTAGTAGCTGAATTACTAATGGGTGGAATACTGATTCAAGAGAAGGTTGGTAAAATACTTTCTCTGGTGCGGGGCAAATACAGCCATCAAGGAGGAGTGAAAGCTGCTATGATGATTTAGATCCCTTCAGTCATGAGTATATATGCTAGCTTTGTTCTTAGTAATTATAATTACATTTTTCATCCCAAAACTCCATTAAATCTTATCAGTAGAACAGCAGTTTAACAGATGATTTTAAATCTGTGAATGGGATTCAGTAAGCTGTCCTAATGAAAGTTTAAATATTTTTACTGCTGATTACAGGCAACCTATAAAAATGATATATTCACCCAAGAAGCAAATGAAATCGAGCAACTCAAGCAGGGATGTCACAGAAGAAGTTGAAGCTCTGATTGTAAAACCATCGCAAAGGGATTCTGAGCCTTCTCTTTCTAAGGTGTTATACAAAGCCTTTGGCTCATACTTCCTCATGAGCTTCCTGTTCAAAGCCTTTCATGATCTTATGATGTTTACAGGTCCGGAAATCTTAAAGTGAGTGTGGTATTCTACTTCTTGGTTGTGAAATGTAGCTAACTAGATCTATTTGACTCTTGGTTTGATTTTTAATATTTGGAATGCTGCCAGTTTGCAGTTAGAAAAGTTTAATCGGACTTAGATACTTAAAATAAAGCAAGTTCTTTTCATAGAGTTAACTTTTGTGCTTGCTTTGTGAAGCTCTGCAAAGAGCCTTACAAAGTTCTTGATGTTCAAAAGTTACTTATAAAAACTTCAGAAAAAGCCAGAGAGAGATGGCAGGAGGAGGGGGGAAAGAGAGTCCGGATTATGGTGTCATGAGGGGAAAATAGTTGTCCGGTGCAGTTTACCTAGAGTGTGATGCTGGACTGTAGCGCAAGTCAGTACAGTGTTCATACAGTACACTTACTGGATAGCTATGTACATTGCTCTTGATCACTTACCAATTAAGCTAGACAATTATTGAAAGTGGTGCTGCTTAGAAAGTTTAGTGCTTCTCCACCATAAGTGTAGTCTTCAAATGGATTATTTTTGAACTGTGGATGGGGGTGGGGTATGCTGGTGAGGTGGAAAGCTATGTGTAATGTGGTGATTTGAGACGCCTATTAGTATCTAAAAGCCTTACCGCTTGACAGGAGCCCCAAGCTAGTGTTTCCTGAGCTTTTGTTTTACAAGTCTGACCCTCTATATTAGAATAGTGCATGATGAAGGTTGTGTTTTGAAATAATCAAAGTTCACTGTTGAAATTCATTTTCTTTTATGGTGTGCCATTAATATTGCCAAATCCCTTTTTAAATTTTTTAAATTTTTTTATTTTTTTTACAGATTGCTCATTAACTTTGTTAATGATAAAGATGCTCCGAATTGGCAAGGCTATTTGTACACATGTCTTCTGTTTGTAAGTGCCTGTCTGCAGACTCTGGTTCTCCACCAGTACTTCCATATTTGTTTTGTTACTTGAATGAGGCTTAAATCAGCTGTGATTGGTGCAATCTATCGAAAGGTATGCACAAACAAAACCTTGCCAAAATTTTGATATTGTTGAGCACTGGGAGAAGATAAAAGCTCTGGGGATAAATTTTTTGAGTTCATGCCCTAATCTTTAAGTGAGTTATCCAAAGGCAAGCTAAGTATGAATACCTCTTAAAGTCACAGCTGTAAGCCGAGATAAATATGCCACTTGGGATTAACTACAAAAACAAGCAGAGAAGAACTGCCACAAGACCCAAAGTAAAAAAAGCCTGGCTTTCTGTGCAGTTGTCTTCCAGTTGTCTGATTCGTTAACTAGATTATACAAATACGTTGTTTGGCCCATGAATTTAAGGTATTGGAAACATACTAAATTTCAGGTGAATTGTGTGGTGTTCCTGTCCTTGGGGCGACTTGCAGAAAACCTATCGTTAGGAAATTTAGGGGCTCTGCTTAGCATTGAGCATTGTGGCAGCATCAAGGCGTGCCAGGCGTAAGTCTTTACAAGATCAGCCCCACAGTTATAGTCTACTCTGGGAATTAGCTTTAGTCATTTTATTTCACATAATCTTAGTCTCTTATGAGATTCAGTATCTCCACCAATATATATATACAGTTAGTAGCTCTTTGCCATACACATAGTCTCTCTTTATATCCTCCTCTAATTTTGGGGAACAGCCCTCTGGCAATCCAAAGTCTCGAACACTGCTTTAGCCAGGCTCCTGCCTCTGGCTGGCCTAATCCCTTTGGCCAGGCGCTTACAACGTCTGCAAGCTTCTGGATTTGACTTTGTCTGCTTGGACTTCTGGGTCAGACGCTGTTTCTTTCCGCCTCAGCAAGCCTTCCAGCCCAGCATCACCCTTGGCTTTGTCTGGGAGACAGAGTCCGCTCTTAGCTCCCGTCTCTCCAGTTCACCAGCCTTTTTCAAAGAGCTCTTGCCTCTTCAACAGCGTCTTGATTGAGCTCCCAGCTCAGTTCTTATACCTAGGCTGAGCTTCTGCCATGCCCATTTCTAGCTGGTCTTCAGTTAGGCGTTGTCCTATTTTCCTCCTTAGTGCCTGCAGCCCAGCTAGTCTGCTCCCCAGCTGGTGCTTAACTGCACTCCTTTAAAGGGCTAGCAGCACTTGGGGTCTCTGCCGTGTTACAGTCATCCTGACCCTTCATCACATTCTATTTAAATCTGCCTCTGGGATCAAAAGTTCATTAGGGGACAGACGCGCACACATGATTGCATTCGCCTTCTTTCCATGGGAAAGAAGAAGGCTAAAAAGAATCCCATTTTACATCTTACTTTGTATTTGGGCAGGGAACTAAACAACGTCCGTCCATGCTGAAATGGGACATACAGATTGTATATGGAAGGCTTTATTAGCAGCCAAATTCATGCTGCGTTGGGCTAGAATTAGCTGAAACCTTTCAGAAAGTCTGTAGATGAGGCAAGTAAACACACAAGTGATCAGTCCCTTATACTTCATGTATAGTGTGCAAAAAAAGTCTTCATATCATTAGAAGCTCTGACTGTATGCTCTGTTCCTGCATTGATATTTTTGGACACCAAGTATTAAAGCAACACTCTAAAGGGGAAAAATGTTTCTTGTAAATATTTCTTGTGAAATGCTTGAGATGTATTCCTCCTGGGTGTAAAAAATGAAAATTTTGAAAGTGTTTTGCCTGCTGTATGCACTGCCTACATTATTATAATATATATTTTTTAATCTTCATGAAGGCATTGGTGATCACAAATTCTGCAAGACGGACTTCTACTGTTGGAGAGATTGTAAACCTGATGTCTGTAGATGCTCAGAGGTTCATGGATTTGGCTACCTATATCAACATGATTTGGTCTGCACCCCTTCAAGTTATATTAGCACTGTACTTGCTATGGCAGGTAAGAATGTCGCCATATCTGTTTACCAGCATTTAGCTACCAAAATAAATGGCTTTCATGTGAAGTTCCTGAAACTATGAAAACTTATGGTTCAACCCATGGAGAACATAGGATGGGCATGAAAGAGACTCCTACACATAGAGTTGTTCAGAGTACTGTACTGCTGTTGTGATAGGGAGGAGGCAGAGGATTCTTGACAGCTGTTGCAGGCCAAGCCCACTCATGTACCATGCTGGCGCATCTCTTCTGCAGCCTGCATGTCACGATGGAAGGTGCTGGTCTTTTTTTCCCCAACTATGGAATTAGAGATGGGATCTATAAGCAGGGCCCCGATTCTTCCGCGGAATTTTTTTTAAAATTCTGTGGTAGTCAGGGCCCAATTCCACGCCTCAGCGCGATTTACCATGCGGGGGGGGGGGGGGGGCTTGGCTCCTCCGCCCTCCCCCTGCACTGCTCAAACCCTCAGGGCTTCCCAGCTGCTGGGGTTTCCCCTCCCCAGCTTGCCGGGGCTTGCTTGATTTCCCCCCCCCCCTCCCTTTTAGAAAAGGAATTGCCTACCAGTGATGGCAGCAACAGCTGCTCCGTCCAGCGTGCTCGTACTTCCTGGCCCCTCCCGACGGGGTCTCTCAGGGCGACGCAGCCGGATGACGTCATCCGGCTGCATCGCCCTGAGAGGCCCTGTCGGGAGGGGCCAGGAAGTACGAGCACGCTGGACGGAGCACCTGTTGCTGCCATCACTGGTAAGTTAATTAATTATCTAAACGGGGGGGAGGCAAGCCCTGGCAGCTGGGGAGGCTGGGTAGGGGAAGCCCCGAGGGTTTGTTCATTCCCCTTCCCCCGTAGAATCTCCTGCCCCATGTCCCCGCAGCGCAGGCTAGAAATTCTGCGCTGGGGTAAGCGGGGCAGGAGATTCCGTGGGGGGAGGGGAATTCCGCGGGAAATCTGCGAATCGCAGACCCGCGTTTCCCTCGGGGCCCTGTCTATAAGCTTGTAATCTCGGATGGGCAAGAGGAACATAGGGAGAAATGGGGATACATACATTCCCATTTTACAGATAGGACACTGAGGCTGAGAGACAGTGGCTTGCTTAAGGCCACTTGGTAAGTTCATGGCTACGCCAGGATTTGAACCCTAGTCTCTCAGGACTTAAGTCTAGTATCTTATCCAGTAGGCAACATTGGGTCACAAGATTCCCAACAAGTTAACACAGTTGTGAGTTTGGGATTAGTGCTTCTTCAGGCTCAGTTGATTGCTGGGAGACCGGTCAGTTTTTGACACTTCGTAGAGAAATGGCTAAGTAGAGAAGTCATTTAATTTAACTCGGCATTCCATTGGCTGCTAAATTGGTACAATGACTACCTTTCTGTCATGTCTGCACTTCTAGTCCAGATGTTATCCAAAAAACCAACCACAATTACTGCTTTGAACCAGGAACTGAAGGTAGAAATTAAAGACCAATACAGTATGTGATGTAATTTTAAAAGTAACAGTTAACACTTCATGGGATTTTATTGCAAACACCGCCACCCTTCCCTAATATTTAAAAAGAGTGATGGACTAGGGTTTCGCACAGCTTAACTTCCCAAAAGTAGAGATGACAGCACAGTTACCTGCATAAGCTGATATTTTTATGGAGGAAGCAAGATAAAGAACATGCAGAAAAATAGTCTACATCGGGTGATTGGATCCAAAATTTGCAAAGCATGTGCATAATACTATTAGAATAATCAATGTGCTTTATAAATGATACCTGCAAAACTTTTCTCCTTAGATTTTGGGTCCTTCTGTGTTAGCTGGTGTGGCAGTCATGATTCTTTTGGTTCCAGTCAATGCTGTGATAGCAGTGAAGACAAAAACTTATCAGGTAAGTCACAAAATTAGGTATGTGTTGATACCTGCTTTCATATATGTTAGCAATTGGCATGCTGCATGCAGTGCATGAATTTTTATGCTCACAGTTTAATGCCATGTTCAAGTGTGTTAAAAATTATGTACGCGTGGCTTGTATTGCTTCACATTTTTCTACAGGCAGATAAACCTCTTGCAGAAAAAGAATATTTAAGAGCCTGAATCTTGTGAGAGGAAATTAATTTGATGTATTTGTAGTGAAAAAATAAGATGCTTGATTCAAGTATCTTTCTGAGCTGGGAACTTGCAGTCATTTCCAGTGCTTAGCGTAGCATAAATTTGAAGAAGGGGGTACTATATCAATGTTAGACTAATACCAAAACCATATATTAACAAAGCTCCTTGGCTCCCAGGTTTCCTTTTCATACTAGTCAGATTATTGGATTTGTTGGTGGCCCTTTTCATTTATTGTCTGAAAATCTGCATTCAGAATAGACAATGATATTGGTTTTGCAGGTACCACTGCTTGATAACTGTGGCCCAAAGGCGACTTTTAACAATAACTGTTGTATTGCATCATACGAGTTTTTCTCTCCCATCTGATAGAGGGTTTTTTGTATTACTTAGTGTCTATAGTGCCTTTCCTTCCAGTCGCTTAAAATACTTCATAAAGCATACTAGCCACCCCGAACTGCTCTGTGAGCAGGAGGGTGTGGGACAGAAAAATAGTTAAATAAATACCTAGCCAGAACGAGGAAGTCTTTGTCCCCAGTTGTACAGATAGCTATCCTTTTTATAATAGAGAGAATACTTTTTATAATCAAACATAGGTAGGTTACATTTACTGACCCAAAGTCACACAGTGAGTAGTAAGTGGTACTGTTGGGATTGGGACTCAGAGTTTCCCAAGTCGTACTGCTATACACTGACCATTGAACTGTATTTCTTCCATGTCCAGAAGTGTGTATATGTTGGGCCCTCTCATCCTCCAACTTAACTGGAGCTTCCTCTCTAAGGCGCCCAGCCTCCTGCAGCCTGCTCTGTAATTCTAAGGCCCTCTGGACTCTTGAGCCTTCCTGAACCCCTTGTCCTTTCCCTGGCACAGGGTCAGGGTTTCCTCCTACCTACCCAACAGGGTAACTTAGGAGCACCCCACCATGCAGTCTACAAGTGAACACTCCCTGTTGCTGGGCTAGTACTCACTAAGTCCCAACCAGTATCCTGTGACTTGCCTACTCCCAGTCACATGCTATCTGCTCTCTAGACTTCAGATTAAGTCTTTACTCCCTGGTCCAGGCGAGGAAGTGGTGAGGCTCTACCTCTGTGGGTCTGCTCCTACAGCTACCCTACCCATGCTGCTTCACCACAGCCCCTCTGAAGAATCTCTTGAACTAAGCATCTTCCCTTCTCCACCTCTCCTGTTTCATGATTGGCTGGTGAAACCTATGCTCTGTAGTCTTGACTGGCTACCGAGATTCTGAGGATTCAGCTGCTGCGACTTGAGTGCAATAAAATAGGACAAAAGTCCGTTACGATGGCATGGGGCATGGGAAGAATCTGGCTGAGAGATGCATTTGAACTGCCCAAGAACTGTATGTGGTTCCTGGCTGATTGTACAAGACGTTAGGGTGGCCACTGATGCATCACCAGAATAGAGGACATTAATTTGCATGCATTTTGCATATGTTAATTTATATTCATTTATGCAAATTTACTATAATTAAAATAGAAATAACTACAGCTCACCATAGTGGGGCAAGACTGACGAAGTCACCTGTGCCTGCTCAGTCCACTCTCCATTATAACATGCTGTTGAAGGGAACCATGTGGAGAGGTGGGGGCAGAGGGGATAGCCATGTGAGGGGAGAGGGCAAGGGGGCATGGAGCAACCCCCCCCTCTTGCAGACAGACAGACAGACACACACACACGCGCATTCTTTGCTCTCTTTCACTTAAGACATGCTCTCACACACAGTCTACACAGAAAATACACATTCATGGGCCAGGGGACGGAAGAAACTGCTGGTGCAGGGCTCCAATTTCCTAGTCTGGCATGCTGGGACTATATTTCCCAGCATGCCAGACAAGGAAACGTGGCGGCCCCAGTGTGCAGTTTCCTAGCCTGACCTGCTGGGACTACATTTCCAACCCTACAGTAGGCAGAGCCAACCCCAAAATTGCACACTTACATGATCATTATCAATGGAATAGAACAAGCACACAAGGATAGCAGTTTTAGCAAACAACAACAGAGGCTCAGCCAAGTTAATACAGAGTACATGGGGGGGGGCAAACAAGGCACAAAGCAGTCGGAAACCTTTCCCTCCACCCTCAAATCTGCCCAGGGTAAAACCAGGCAACCCATATCTCCTTTTTAAAAAAAATAAAAATTAAAAAAAATAGCCACGTTTGTCCAGCGTACGTGGGGGCAAATAGGGCTTGTCCTTCTTACATAGTAAGCCCACTGGGCAAGGACCTGTCTCCAATAACCCCCAACAGGCAATGTGTTCAATGGCAGGAGTACAGTAGCAGAGAAACCGAATTACTATGACAGCTAGCCCAGATTACAGAAATTTCCAATACGTTACTTAAGGTGCAATTGAGCAACATTACAATATCTGAAATGCACTTGCCCATCACCTTTGTCTCTTCAAACATTATAAAACCATAATAGACAGAATCTGCCTCTTTATTATTTAAACCAGCCTAAAACAAAGAAGCAACTATGCTTATGAAACCTTTGGCCAGTCGCCTCCCAATAAAGTCTCTAAACAATAATATTTTCCACGCTTCATACTCTGCTGCAGAAAACAAACAAAATAAATACTGGACATTTTACTAAAAAGTGGATTAACGCAAACTCTCAAAATCAGCCTTCCCAGTCTCTCAAAATCCAGTGCAGCCCCTTCCTCCAGGTGTGGTCGCAGGCCACTCCAGTCACTCTCTCCCCCCCCCCCCCCGGTAGTGCTTACTCATTAGGGTCTCTAGGGCTCTCCCTCCTCTCGCGTTCCTCGGTGATGAGCGGACAGGGCAGATAACAAAAAAATGAACACCGTGCACTTGGTGGCCATATGTTCACGGGATGTAGCAGCCAGCAGGGGCTGCCCAGCCCAGCCATCCATATCCTCCTCGCTCTGAGACCTGCAGCTGCTGGTAACAGACGGTTGCTACCTTGTAAACAACTGGTTCTTCGAGATGGCTCCGTACATTCTCCCAACTGGGGAGAATGTGCGGCGCCATCTCGAAGAACCATTTGTTTACAAGGTAGCAACCGTCTGCTACCAGCAGCTGATCTCTGTGTGAGGAGGATATAGAATGCAGCTGGGAACAAATAAACCCAGCCACATTCCATATCCTCCTCACTCGGAGACCGGCTGCTGGTAACAGACAGTTGCTACCTTCTAAACAACAAGGTTCCTCGAGATAGCTCAGTGCATTCTCTCACTGGGGAGAATGCATGGAACCAGGGGAGCAGGGTCTGCTGCAGGCGGGGGAAGGGGGGACTTCAGCCTTTGAGCCCCCCTGTAGTAAATGCCCCATAGCACACAGTGGGGTAGGCGCAGCAGGGCTAATCCTTGACAACAGGGCGTCCGGACCCAGTCCTGATCCGGACAGCCCAAACTGTCTTAAGTAGAGGACAGTACGGGACAATACCAGATGAATGGCCACCCTAGTTACCTTCCTCCTTAAGGAAGGAACCCCTGGAACCATGGCCTCTGGAAGCCGTGGTCATCCTAAAAGTAGTGAAATGTGCATAACACAAGTATAAAGTTAATGCCTTGATTAAGGGGATAGGGTAGATAAATGCTCTGAGATAGTGAAGGAAGTCATTCTAGTGGTTGCCGACTAGAAAATTTGTTTTTAGAGAAGGCTTTCCATCTTTGACTTGTAGACAACTTCAGATAAACACAACGAAGGAGAAGGGTGGAGTGTCTGAGATTAAGTATAAACCACATAACAGCAAAGCTCAAGCTGAGATCTCTTTAAAATCTCATTTCCTGTGTAAGCATGTAGGAGAATTGGTTTCAGTAACATGGTTACATTAAATGGCTGCCAAACCTTTATTGGGTCAAATATATTTTTTAGTTTAAAAATGTTTAAAATCTTTGTTTGTTTGTTGTTAACTAGCATACATTGTTTGCATTCTGTAATTACTCTGGTGCATGATAATTAGATAAAATGTACCACTTTGTAATGCAGTTTGGTAAATCGTTACATTTACCAGTACTGGCTATATGAGTTTATTCAAATAGCATTTCAGACTTAAGTATTATGTAATTAATATTTTGTTTTTGTAATGCATTATTTTAGGTAGCTCAAATGAAGAGCAAGGACAACAGAATTAAGCTGATGAATGAAATTCTTAACGGGATCAAAGTTCTGAAGCTTTATGCATGGGAATTAGCCTTCAAAGAGAAAGTATTAGGGATCAGACAGGAGGAACTGAAAGTGCTTAAAAAGTCTGCTTACCTTGCGGCGGTTGGTACGTTCACTTGGGTGTGCGCCCCTTTTCTGGTAAGTAAAGAGCTTTAATGTGTCTGCTTTATATGTGATTAAGGACTTGATGGTATGTGGGAGGTCAGATGCAGCTTTTGTGTTCAGGTTTTTCACTGCTTGCACAAAAGAATGTGTAACCAGAACAGTCTGTATTGCGATGTACAATTAAACATTTAACTCTTAGCACTTTCATAAAGGTTATTTCCGTATACTTTAGAACCTTTTTTTATGGCTTTTGGTAGTAAGAGCAACCAGCAAGATAAGCATTCTACAGATAACTGGTTGCTGAAGGTTATCTGGTTTGTTCTTGGGCGTTCAAGTCCACCATCTACTAAGCATGTTATCAGAACGTAACAAATAATTATGGTGTCACAGTTTGGACACGCTAATTGGATTCAGTTTCAAGGAGGGTAGACAAAGTGAGGACAGAATGCTCAAGAACACATCAACTGTAGTAGTTATTGAGAAATGTGTTAATCTTTGAATTTTCTTCGTAATGTTTTGTGTTTTTGCATCTTACCATGTAACTTTGGATATGTGGCATTAGATTAGATTATTTTTTTTAACCAAGTTTTGTGACCAAACCAGTCATCAGCAGGTGGCAGAGAAATTTGTTGGTGTCAATGGACTGAACATCAGGGATAGGAAGTTAACTCTCTAGAATGAGGAGCAGTAATATTTGACATTTCTAAATAAATAATTTTAAATTTTAAAAAATGTGACTTTGGAGGATCAAAAACTGATTTTTAATTTTGTGCTACTGAACAATATTAACGCCGTGGATGTGCAGAAAGCCCCCCCCCCCCCCCAATTCTCCTTGCTCTCACAGGCAGCCCAGCTTGTGGTGGTAGATCAGAGCTTTAACTCCTTCCTGGCCCCCTGACAGGAGCAGCAACATAAGTAATAGTATTGAGAGTTGGGTTCCTTCCCTGCAAGCGCTGCTCAGAGCTGGGTTGTGCGCCTCTCTCCCCCTTGCAGGGATGAGAGCCAAGTCATTGTCCTGGTCAACCAAACTAACTAATGGTGTACTGGACCCCATTGTCGTCCCTTCCAATAAGGAGTGCTATGCAGCCTATACGGTCTTCTGCTTAACTTTCGTTTCCTTAACACTTTTTCAACTAGGAAAACTAAAGAAAAATACTGACTATTATTTAATGTGATCTTGCTGTGAGAGTTTTTGCACCTACCTAATGCCAGCAAGCAAGGCAATAACCAGTTGTTCTGCTGCCTGTCCAGCACTTTCTGATTTTTTAGATAGATAGATGAAAATCACTTACCCTTTGGTAAGATTTTTTAGATAGATAGATGAAAATCACTTACCCTTTGGTAAGTGATTATAGGGCAACTCTGCAGCCCTGCAACATGTATAGTGTGTGGGTGGTGGGTAGGTAGTGGGTGGAGAGTGTCTTGGGTGAAAACGGCCTTAAAGATTAGGTTTTCTTTCTTTAATATTGATGCAGGTGTGCTTAACTTCAACCATTTTTAAAACAGCATAGGAAACCAATTGTATTAAAATGGCTTGCAACCCTAAGCAAGGAAAGGGCATTTGCTCTTGTTTGCCAGAAGCAAACAGTCCTGTGACTACATTAGGATGAAATATGTCCTATCCAACTTGAAGGTGTGTAAGCATTCTTTCCACTTGAAGATTCCTTTCCCTTGACTGCTGCTTACATTTACATTACAGTGTAGGTATGATCAAAGCCAGAGTAAGCAGGGAATAAAATGGCAAGAGCATTAATCTTCAGTGATTTTTTTTTTTTTTTCTCTTCTAAATGAAGACTGAGATCTCTTTTAAAGAATCATTTTAATAAACATTTAAAACCACTTCCTGCATGGGGGCTTTCCTTATTCTGATTTTATGCTCTGGAGCCTATGAAGAAGAATAAGTACAGATCCAGTTGTTAAATATCCGTGTATTATGAGTGTCATTAGTGGGTAGGGGAGAGTGGATTGATTTGGGCCTGTTGCACGATAGCCCTTCACTAGGAATATACAGGAAAGTTGGACCCAGACTGTCAGGGTAGGCTGGGACTTTCTCTTCCTCATATTCTCTCGCCCCACCTCCCCATCAGCTGCTGAGAAAGGATTGCATCAAGTCAGATGCCTGCTATATAGTTTTATTTATTTAATTTATTTATTTAAAATTTATTTCCTGCCCCCTCCTGCCCATAGGGCAGCCCGGGGCAGCAAACAACATTCAATAAATTTTTTTTAAAAACAATTTAAAATACAATACAATGTGTACTAAGTTCTTGCTTAGTACCCTTTTTTTCTACCTTGTTGCTTCTGTAGTACAGGGATCTTTGTAAAACTGTGTAATTAAATTATTCATTGTAGTTGTATCTTTTCAATGTCTGTGTGTGTTTGAAAGTTTTAATCTCCTGTGTTCCACTGTCCCTGTGGGAGGGTTTTTCCTCCAGCGGCACATCTGAACAAATGAACATATAAGCAAGCTACAGTACTATGCACAATTAAGGCAGGAAGTGATGGGAGAAAAACTGTATGCCTTCAAAGCTGTTGGAGTTTAATGTAAAACGTTGTTTGAACCGTGAGTCAGGCTGCTTTCACATGAGATTCTGATTGCGGGATTGTAACTTGCTCCCACAAATTAACTAAATTAAATTAGTGTGAGTGCACTATTTGGCTTTCATCCTGAGTTATGCCTTGAGTGCTCATGCATTACCGGGCTCCAAAATCCTACTCGTATAGTGACTAGTCTGTGTGCAAAATTAGGTGCCTGTCAGTATTCCAATCTCAGAATAACAGGCATGGAAACCTGCAAACCAGCAGGACTAAACTGTGGTTTGTTCCAGATTTCTTAATTTCAGATGGATTGTTACTTTCACCTTTCTCTGCTGCCGTTTTTGCTAATTTCAATCTGCTGCCAGTTTGTGGATTTCAACTCTGCTCTGAGGTGAGTTGAGCAGCAGGCAAAGGGCAGAAGGGCATTTGCACTCTTGAGAATGGTAGATCCTGCAATTAAATAAAACGTGTAAAGAAAAAAATTGCAGGAGATGTCTTGTGAGAAGAGTGCCCAGAAAATAAATTGCATGATTTTAAGATCACTGGAACAAGAAAATTGCAGGAGATACGTCTCATATGAAAGTAACCTTAGAAAATGATCTGTTTTATGCTATTCACCAGGTAACGAAACCCTCCTTCATCTGTCCTTCTAAATATATGTTAGTAGTCTTTGCCTGAAAAGTTCTATCTTGATAGATGTGCTGACTCTGTTAGGGAAGTGTTGCAGAGGTTCTACTGATTTGCTGAGACGGTTGACCCATTGCTCAAGCTGTATGTGAAAAAGAGATGGAATGTCCTGCAAAGAGAGAGGGTCTAGGGTAGGGGGCTTCTTTCCCTCCAGCAGACCACTTAGAAATTAATACAAAGTCTGTGGCTTGGATAGGAGTTGAATGTGAGAGTACTTAAGGGGTGTGCCCAGGGAGAGAGAAGGTCTAGGTCATGGATCTGTGCTCTTATCCTTGAATACATGCTCTTATCCTCATCTCAACTCCCTTCCCCTGAGATCACTTGGTACTTTAGGGCAGGGAATGACTGGATCCATAGGCCCAGATCTAGGAGTTGGAAAAGGGACAAATAAAGCTGTGGGCTGGATCTGGCCCATGGGGTAGAGGTTCCCCACCCCTAGTCTTGGGCATGGACTGAGCAGTGTTGAGGGAAGAATCCCAGAAGTAGCCAAACCTGGAAGTAAAAGCTCTGGGTTGATGTACGTTATCTTTTGGGGGGGGGAAGGAGATAAAAGTGAAAATTCGAACTTATTGTAGGCAGTGTTTCAGTAGGTTTCGTGGACTTAGTCCCTTCAAAATTGCCTTGATTGCCTGTTCAGAGCCAAGAGGCTTGTAGGAGAGCCAGAGCTCTACTGTTAAAATGCAGAAAAGGGCTGCACTGCAGGGATTGGTGTGTTTTCCTAAGTTTAGTAGCACTCCTAGCCCCCCACTTACCAAATTACCTTCACTTGGCATAGGATACTCACGGTAGCCCCTCCAAATGTAAAAATCAAATGCTGCTCCTTCGTAAAGTGTTATGTTTAGGGATGTGCGAACAGAACACAGTTTGGATGTTCGGTCCGAAAACTTAGTTCAGGTTCGTGGGTTTGGTCCTGCAGAGTTTGGACTCCCCCAAACATTTGGAAAGTACTGCTGTGGCAGAGGCTTCGGGCGCTCCAGGGGGCCCCATGGGGACGTGGCAGGCTGTTGGAGACACAGCAGCAGAGACGGGAAGCCTTGGGGCTTGGCACCTCGGGTTGACCGGGCAGGCAGGCTCGGCGCTTGGCCCCTGGGGGTGCCCGTGGCACCATGGCTGGCCGTCTGAGTCCCAGCAGCAGCAGCAGAGGCCAGGAAGGCTTGGGGCGTGGTGGCTGGCCTGGCACCCCTACTTGGCCGGGCATTGCAGGCATCGGTGGAGCAGTGGCAGACAAGGGATTGCCCGGTAGCAGAACCCATGGTACAGCAGAGGCAGCAGCAGCAGACAGGCAGCGTGGCATGAGCATCAGAAGGCAGGCTGAGGCAGGCTTTGACATTGGCAACCTGGGCGGGCGGGCAGACAGGCAGCGTGGCATGAGCATCAGAAGGCTGGCTGAGGCAGGCTTTGACCTTGGCAACCTGGGCAGGTGGGTGGGCAGACAGGCAGTTTGGCATGAGCATCGGAAGGCAGGCTGAGGCAGGCTTTCATCTTGGCAACCTGGGTGGGTGGGCAGACAGGCAGCGTGGTGTGAGAGGCAGTAGGGAAGGCAGGCTGGGACCTTGGCAGGGCACTCAGGTAAGCTGGCAAAGACAGCGCATGAGAGAGCCAGTCAGATAGGCGGGCAGAGATCATATAGCCAGAGGCCGGCTGGCAGGCTTACAGCTTCCCAATGACACCCGGCGTCATGAGATCAGTCAGAGAGAGAGAGAGTGAGAGAGAGAGAGAGGCAGGGCGGGCGCCGGGCATTGGGAGGGAGGGACAGCACCTCAGCAGCTCAGAATGAGGAGGAGCCCTGTCCCAAGACTCCCCCTGACATGGGATGGCATGTGCCACTGCACCATCAATCCATATCCAGGGGCAGCTCGGGGAATCTCAGCAACGGAAGGTTCACCTTAAGGAACAACTGCCCCACCAACTTGGCCTGCAGTCTCAGGCGGTGTGGCGAGCAAATGTCCCCCACCATGGAGAACACCTGCTCGCTGGGGACACTCGTTGGTGGGAGGACAAGAGACCCTTAGCCATTTTGGACAGGACTGGCCACCCGTCCCTCCAAAAGCTGTGTTGCCACCATGTTCTGCCCCTCGCATCAGCGCTGTCAGTGCCAGTTGAGGCCCAGAAGCGTCCTTGCACCATGGAGGAGCTGGGGTGGGGGGAGCTTCCAAGTCCAGCGGCAGTTGCAGGACAAGGAGGGCAGCGTGGCTTTCAATTGAAAGCCACGCGCATGTTGGGGGAAATGATTGTGCCCGATGGGCAGCCCTTCTCGGTGGTCCGGGGACATGGGGTTTAGGCGCCTGATTGGCTTCCTGGCCCCCCAGTTTAAGCTGCCCTCGCGCACCACCCTGAGTTGGCAGGTGGTGCCAGCCTTGTACTGGGCTTTAAAGGAGCGGGTGAAGGAGCGGCTGGCAGAGGCTGGGGGTGCCACCATCCACTTCAGCACAGACTTGTGGTCGAACAGAAATGTGCTGCACGCCTACCTGGCAGTGACGGCGCACTGCTGGCAGGACCCAGAGCCAGCGTTTGGGAGTGGCAGGAGGGGTCCCAAAGCAGGGTATAGGTGGGCCCTGCTTTAGGCGGAAGGCATGGATGGTCCCGACACTGCTGGAAACATCGAGGCATCCCTGACCGCCATGGTGAAGGAGTGAGTTACGCCCAGTGCGCCCTTCACCAAGGAGTGTGTGGTGATGCACAATGCAGCCAACATAATGAGGGCAGTCTGCGAGGGGGGCTTCACCAGCATCCCTTGCGCCCACACACACCCTTCACCTGGTGGTCAGGGACACTCTGGGCTTGGGGGAGAAGGGGATTGGGGCAGGCACCCTTAGCTCCCTGATCGAGCAGGGGAGGAAGCTGCCCGGGCCCTGTCTTAATATCTTAATATTTTAATATTTGATATTGTATTTTTATATGTTTTAAATTGTTTTATAATGTTTTTATTGTTGGAAGCCACCCCGAGCTGTATTCAGGAGGAGCGGGGTATAAATTAAATAAATAAATAAATAAATAAATTTAACCGGAGCGTGAAGGGCAGCGATCTCCTCTGGGTGAAGCAGGCAGAGCAAGGCTCCCCAGTGCACCAGCTAGTGCAGGATGTGTCCACCAGGTGGAATTCGCCGTTCCTGATGCTCGAGTGGCAGCTTGAGCAGAAAACCACCTTGCATCAGGTTTAACTGGTGATGGACAGTGGGGCACCTGCAGGGTACAATGGGGCAAAATGGGAGATCCTGGCTCACACTGTCTTTGTGCTGAGACTGTTCCTGGCCATGACAGAGACCATCAGCTCGTCCACAGCCACCATCAGCCAGGTGACCCCTCTGTGCCAGAGTCTCCTCAGGAGGCTGGAAGAAATTCTCTAGGGGCAGGATTGTGGCCCTCAGGGCAAGAAGCTGGTGACTGAGGTGTTTTCCCTGGTGCGGCAGCTGAAGGTAGGACTGAAGGTGCGTTTCGATGAGCTCCTGCAGCGGGAGGAATATGTCTTGGCAACTATGCTGGACCCCAGGGTCAAGGGCAGTGTGGCATGCTAGACAGTGTTCTATGGCTACTGGAAGGGTGAGCTGGTGGAGAGGGTCTGGCAGGCAGGGCTCTGCAGAGTGCATGGCAGCAGCAGCAGGAGGACACCCCTGGGGATAGTGGAAGCAGCCACCCCTTTCAGCAGGCGGGGTCCATCCCGCAGCAGGCTGAGCAGCAGCAGCACCCCTATTGCTTCTGGATGACGTGGATGGACAGCTCTCCCTGCCTGGAACGTAGGCCCCAGAATCCTGATGGTGGGTCCTGGGGCTGGAGTGTCTGGCTGCTTCTTGATATGGTGGAATGACAGGTCCCCGTGAGTGGAATGATGGCCCCAGAACCCTGATGGTGGGCCCTGGGACAGGAGAGCCAGCTTCTGGATGCAGTGGATGGACAGCCATCCCTGCCTGGAACGTAGGCCCCAGAACCCTGAGGGTGGGTCCTGGGGCTGGAGTGGCTGGCTGCTTCTTGATATGGTGGAATGACAGGCCCCCGTGAGCAGAATGACAGACCCAGAACCCTGACGGTGGGTCCTGGGACTAGAGTGGCAGCTTCTGGATGAAGTGGAACGACAGCCCTCCCTGCCTCGAATGTAGGCTCCAGAACCCTGAGGGTGGGTACTGGGGCTGGAATGGCTGCCACCCCTACTTGGCCGGGTGTTTCAGGCTGCCAGGCATCGGCGGAGCAGCGGCAGAGGCTTGGCCAGGGCTTGGTGGCTGGCACCCCTACTTGGCCAGGCATTGCAGGCTGGTATCGTACTCGACAGAGCTCAAGAAGCTCTACTGCAAATTGGGCAAGTCTTGTTGGTGGTGAATCTTGTGGACACCCCGCCCGCCAGTGCACTCATCCGAGCTATGCCCATCTACAAGAGTGAGGAGCAAATGGCTGACATACAGTACCAGCAGCAGACATTGGATTACCGGGGCACAGTACCCTTGGCACAGTAGAGGCAGCATTGGCGGCAGCAGCAGCAGACATTGGATTGCCCAGGCATGATACCCGTGGCACAGTAGAGGTAGCATTGGCAGCAGCGGCAGACATTGGATTGCCCGGTCTCAGAACCCATGGCAGAGGCAGCATTGACAGCAGTGGCAGACATTGGATTGCCCAGTCTCAGAACCCATGGCACAGCAGAGGCGGTATTTGCAGCAGCAGCAGCAGACATTGGATTGCCCAGGTACAGTACCTGTGGCACAGCAGAGGCAGCATTGGCAGCAGCAGCACACATTGGATTGCCGGGGCACAGAACCCATGGAACAGACAGCAGAGGCAGCATTGGCAGCAGCGGCAGACATTGAATTGTCCGGGCACAGTACCTGTAGCACAGCAGAGGCAGCATTGGCAGCAGAAGCAGACATTGGATTGCCTGGTAGCAGAACCCATGGCACAGCAGAGGCAGCATTGGCAGCAGCAGGTATTGGATTGCGACGGCAGCAGCAGGATTTGCCTGTACCCAGCACCCGCGGAGCCAAGGTAGTAGGATTTGCCAGGGAAGGGCTCCCATACAGCAGCAGGATTGTGTGGGCACACTTGGATTTGCCAGGGCAGAGCACCCATGGACCAGCAGACAGCAGCAGCGGGATTACCAGGCCAGTGGAGCACATCATACGGGGTTGCCAGGGCAGGGAGACAGGCACCTTGGCATAAGAGGAAGAGAGGCTGGGG
Organism: Sphenodon punctatus; assembly: GCA_003113815.1. Lineage (NCBI taxonomy): Eukaryota > Metazoa > Chordata > Lepidosauria > Sphenodontia > Sphenodontidae > Sphenodon > Sphenodon punctatus. Next base: position 8,110,926 of record QEPC01007559.1, on the reverse strand, counting down.
CAGGGCTTAAGTTTTGCCCACAGGGCGGGCAGATAGGCACTTTGGCATGAGCAGAAGGCAGACTGAGGCAGGGTTCGAGCTTGGCAACCAAGGTGGGCAGACAGGCAGTGTGGTATGAGCATCGGAAGGCAGGCAGAGGCAGGCTTTGATCTTGGCAACCTGGGTGGGTGGGTGGGTGGGCAGACAGGCAGCGTGGCATGAGTATCGGAAGGCTGACTGAGGCAGGCTTTGATCTTGGCAACCTAGGCAGGCGGGGAGACAGGCAGCGTGGCATGAGAGGCAGTAGGGAAGGCAGACTGGGACCTTGGCAGGGCACTCAGATAGGCTGGCGAAGACTGTGCAGCACGAGAGAGAGCCAGTCAGATTGGCTAGCCAATCTCAGCCTGCCTGAGGCCAGCTGGCAGGTTTACAGCTTCCCAATGCCATCTGGCGTCATCAGGTCAATCAGTTAGGCTGGCCGAGGCTGTCTAGTGAAAGAGAGAGAGAGAGACAGTGTGGGCGCTGGGCATTGGGAGGGAGGGACAGCACTTAAGCAGCAGCAGCCCAGATTGAGGAGGAGTCCTGTTCAAAGTCTGCCCCTGGCATAGGATGGCGTGTGCCACTGCACTGTCAATCCATGTCCAGGGGCAGCTCGGGAATCTCAGCAGTGGAAGGTTCACCTTAAGGAACAACAACTGCTCCACCAACTTGGTCCCCAGTTTTAGATGGTGTGACAAGCAAATATCCCCTGCCATGGAGTACACCCGCTCACTGGGGACACTTGGTGGGCAGAACAACAGACCCGTGGCCACTTCGGACAGGGCTGGCCACATGTTGGTCTGGTTGGCCCAGTAGGCCAAGGGATCGCTGCTGGGATCGATGCATGGCTCCTTCTCCAGTTAGGTCTCCACTGCTGCAGAGGCGCTGTCGTACTCCCTCGCGTAGCTCCGATTGGACACCACCTCCACCACTGCCCTCAGCCACGCTGCCTGTCCTGCTGTACGCAGACCCATACGCCCCAGAGCGGCCTGCACATATGAGCTGCTGCTACTCAGCCTGCTGCTACTGCTAGGGCTGGCGGCAGGGATAGACCTCGCCGGCTGAAAGGGGTGGCTGCTCCCACTCCCACCATCCCCAGGGGCGTCCTGCTGCTGCTGCTGTGTGCACTCAAAGAGCCTGCTCTGCCTTCCGGACCCTCTCCACCAACTCACCCTTCCGGTGCCCATAGAGCGCTGTCTGGCGTGCCACACAGACCTTGATCCTGGGGTCCAGCCTCCTGAGGAGAATCTGGACCATAGGGGTCACCTGGTTGATGGTGGCTGTGGAGGAGCTGATGTTCCGAGCATGTGGGGGCCATCCATGAATTCCGCCTGAAGCAGGGCCCACCTATACCCTACTTCGGGACCCCTCCTGCCACTCCCAAACGCTGCCTCCAGGTCCTGCCACCAGTGCACCGTCACTGCCAGGTATGCGTGCTGTATGTTCCTACTCAACCACAGGTCGGTGGTGAAGTGGATGGTGGCACCCCCTGCCAGCTGCTCCCTCACCCGCTCCTTTAAAGCCCGGTACAAGGCTGGCACCACCTGCCGACTCAGGGTGGTGCGCGAGGGCAGTTTAAACTGGGGGTGCCAGGAAGCCAATCAGGCACCTAAACCCCATGTCCCCAGCCCACCGAGAAGGGCTGCCCATCGAGCGCAATCATTTCCCCCAACATGCGCATGGCTTTCAGTTGAAATCCACGCCGCCCTCCACATCCTGCAGCTGCCAATGGACTTGGCAGCAGCTCCCCCCACCCCAGCTCCTCCATGGTGCACTGGTGCTGCTGCTCCCCCCTAGCAGCAATACCGCTCCTGCTGCTAAAGGCAGCTGTTTGAGCAGGACGCTTGCCCGCTGATGGAGGCGGATGACTGGCTGCTGCAGTCAGGAACCCGTTGGCGTCCACTGCCTCTGCCTGCCTGCTTAGCAGCACAGCGCTGTGGCATCCTTTGAGGTGCCTCGCCATGGCAGTTGTGCCAAGGTTGATGAGCACCTGCCCACGCTTCACCGCCTTCTGGCACAAACTGCACTGCACCTCCCTGGGATCATCTGCCTGCACCAACTTAAAACACGCCCATACGGAGGATTTTTTGTTCCCTCCTGCCTTCTGGCCCGCACCAGGACACACCACTGACAGTGCTGATGGGAGGGGCGGAACGTGGTGGCGACACAGCTCTTGGAGGGACAGCTATCACCTCAGTTCCAGACATCTCCTCCACAGGACTAGTGTCTGCCTCCCTGTCCCCAATCTGAGATAGGTCCCACGAAGGGAAGTACTGGGACCCTGAGGCTGAGCAACTGCCCATGCTGCTGCCACTCTCCTTGTGCCCTCTATAGCTGCTGCTCCTCTCCCTGCTGCCATTGCCCGGGGATCGGGCCCTGCTTCTAGCATCCGGAGTGGGATCCACCAGCCCTGGACTGCTGGGGATCACATCAGTAATGGGGGTCGGGGACATTGGTGGCCCTGGAGGAACATGCGACCCCAAAGCACCTGCTCCTGCAGCTGAGACAGCCGCAGCCTCCTCGAGTGCAGGCCTTCCAGTGCCCTGCGTGGCAGGGGAGGACGCTGGCAGGAGGCACTGCCAAACCACACCCCTAGTGCCACTGATGGGAGCCTCTGAAGCCTGTCTGCCAAAATGAGGCTTGTGCCGTTTGGGACATGGTGATGGGCTCGGGCTACTGATGATGCCTGCTGCCACTCCACTGGCACGACTCCTGCCACCTCTGTCACGTGCCCCATTGCCTGCCTTACGGGCAGCAGACCAGCCTCTTCTGCTTCCCTTTTCCATTTTTCCTTTCCAAATTATGCAGAGGAATATTTTATATTTTATTTTATTCAAAATTTGATTGTATATATCTACTACACTAACTCTTAACTGCTAAAGCTGTTCTAAAACCTATGGAACTAAATGGAATATTATCTAATATCTACAAAGGCCTAGTCCTACAAACACACTATAAAATATTAAAAGTGATTCACTACACACTATCTTTGTCTATCTCTCTAACTAAGCTAACTCCTCTATCTGTCTATGTATGTCTGTCTATTGAGGATACAAAACTGAAATGAAACCTAAATAAATCTAATCCTACTCTAAATAAATCCAAAAACGGGGGAAGGAAATCAGGGATGGAATATATACAGGGAGGACGGAAGGAGTCAATGGAGGGGAGGGAGAAGGAACGCAGGGAGGTGTAAAAAATAAAAACACCTAAATCTATCTAACCTAAATAAATGAAACTATGGAGGTAAATGTGTGGAGATGGGTGAAATAGGAGGAGGATGGAAATTGATTGGGAGGAACACAAACTGCTGGGAGAGGGAGAGTTCTGAAAATGCCTGCTGACAAGATCAGTGGCTAGCTCAGAACGATATGGAAGGGAGGGCAGTGACTTTTGTTACTTGCTGCGCCCGCTTTACCACAAGCCCCATTGGCTCTGTGTAGCCTAGCCCGTGCCCAATCACAGACTGCCATGCCAGTGGTCTGAGGAAAAGAGGTATGGTGATTGGGCAGGCTGGCTGCTAGTCCAAGCCTCAGTCTCCTCTCCCCCCCCCCCCCGGGCCTGCCAGCCGGGTTTTTCCCGCTCGAACTCATCTGAATGCGCCCTAACTGTTCGGGGCTTCAGGCGTTGGGTTCGGCCATCCGAACTTGCTGAGTTCGGGCCAAACCCCAAACGTCTGAACCGCATTCGCATATCCCTAGTTACGTTTTTTTTAGTGCAGATGCCTCCCTTTATCCAAATATTGCAAAGAGAGGAATGAGCTGATTAGAGTGGGGTTAGCAGTGCCAAGGTACTTAATTGGGAGACGTGATTTGGGAAGAGATTGCAGCTCTTTGAATTCTGGGGTTTGGAAGATGGGACTTCATAGGGAAGAGTTGAAGTATCTTCTGCCACTCAGAGGCAGTAACTCTGCTGTGTTGTAAATGTGATTATCGATTGCTGCAGGTCTAGCAGTTTTCTTGAACAATATGAACAATTATTATATTTTGAGAATTGTACTTGGGTATCTTTTACAGGTTCATTTTATAACATGCCTAAAATGCATTTCTCTGAAAATCCCACTTAACTATCAGTAGTGGTTACTGTGCTTGTAAAACCCTGTATTATTGTTCACGTGACACAAAAACCAGCTTAGGAAAGGCCTAAAAGTCACTTCTTGTCAAAGTTATAGAAGCAGTTTGTCCATCTTCAAAAATGGTAAGAAGTGTTACAGGAATTTGAACCTATCAAAAAGGAGGAAGAAGAGGGATCAGTACAGACAGAATGAGGGAATCAGTCAGTCTAGTTCACTTGAATTAGTCAGAATGCTTTCATTTCCCACTCCTTACCAGTCTCATGTTTGTCTGTAAAGAAGGCAAATTTTTGTCATGCTCTCAATTTCTAAAGGGCGCCAGCAGGTCTTTCAACAACAAAGCAGTTGAGACCAATTATTTGTTTTGAAAAGGCTTGTTCTGTTTATTTTCTTGTTCTTAATGCTATTACTTTTTACTTAACTGACTTCCAGTGCATGAATAGAACAGTAGCTAGTAGGTAATAGATTTTCCTTGAGATTAAAAGCTTAATAGAAAACGCTATTTACTAATGAGCATTACTCCTTTTGTTATTAGGTTGCTTTATCCACGTTCGCTGTTTATGTGCTGATAGATGAAACAAACATCTTGGATGCCCAGAAGGCTTTTGTTTCTTTAGCATTATTCAACATCCTTAGGTTCCCACTGAATATTCTTCCTATGGTCATCAGCAGCATAGTACAAGTAAGATTTTCATCATACCAGGTTAATATTACTGTTGTATCGGTTGATTTCTGCATCGTGCTTTTTACAAGGCATCATAACACTTCAAAGTATTTTAAATCTTCTTATCTCACAGGGAAATTCTGTGATTTTTGGAACGTGAGCCTTTGGTTTTGGTGGTGTGGTGTGTTTTTGTTTTTGTTTTGTTTCTACCATGGGCACTACAAATTCTTAAGATGACCAACAGAGCCAGAATACTGATTATGAACTCTGAGTGATCTTCCTTCTTTCCTTTTCCCCATAGTATAGCAACCATAAGGACTAACCACGTGTGCTCCACTTTCCATTTTGTGTTGTCCTGAGCTTTTATATACTGTTGTTTAAGTCCTTTTTGCCTCATTTTGTTACATTCTCTGTCCATTTCCTCCATGGCCCAGTTTTTGATCTACTGCAATCTACTAGAATGAATGCAGTCCTGAGTTAAGCCAGTGACTTTCTTCCAGCAGATACATTCACATAACTGAAGCTTCCTCCTTATTATCACATCAACTACTGTTCCTGTGCACCTACCCTTTTTTTAATACTCATTTGTAATAATAGTTTTGTGTACATAGTGCTTGATGCAGTTCAGAAAACTAATACAATAAGAGGACCTAAAATCAATTTTAAAAAGAGTTTAAAAGGAGGAAGGCAGAGGGGGAGAGAAAAATCCATGAAGTGGAACCAGCAGTGGGTTCTCTAAAGCAGAAGTGGGGAGCCTTTTCCTTTCCTGGGGGTCACTTTGAAAATCAGTACGAGCTCTGAGGGCTGCATAGAAGTTGGGGGTGGAGGGGTGCACCCAGGAAGAGAAGGGTCTGGATAATGGATCTGTGCCATAGACCTGCCCCCTATCCTTGTGTGAATGCCTTCATCTCTGCTCCCTTACCCTGAACTCAGTATTTCAGGGCTTGAGGGGCTAGATCCAGGAACCGGAAAGGAACCACATAAACCGCCCCGAGCTGCTGTGCAGGATGGGGCGGTATAGAAATCCAATAAATGAAATGAAATGAATAAAAACTATTTGCGAGCTGCATAAGGTTCCCCACTCCCGGACGACATCACAGCACGCAAGTCTCCAATTGACTTGTGTGTGGTGATGTCACCTGTCAGTCACTGCACGCAAGTCAATCAGAGGTGTACATGTGATGATTGATGGGTGACTTCACTGCACAGAAGCCTGTGGGAGGCTTGCGTGCCATGATGTCACCCAGTCCACATGATCAGGCTTGTGCCTGCTGTGTGGGGTCTCTTGCTGCTGCGTGGAGGTTTCCCCACTGCCAAGCGGGCTGGTGTAAGTTGGCCATGGGCCAGAGCTGGCAAGGAGAGGGAGGGGCGATGGGGTAGGCAGGCAACTGGGCCAACTCGGTAGTGGGGAATCTAGCTCCCTTCTGGGCATACTGGTGGGAGATGGGGGCCTGCAGAAACAGGCACATGGAATTTTTTTTAAAAATATCAGAGAGATCATTGGGGCCCTGACCATGGCCCTGCCAGCTTACCATGAACAACTGTCTAACTATGGAATAGTCAGAGTCTGCTGGATTTGGAGAATCCCAGACAAACACAGCCCAGCACTTTTTCCTGCCCACCTTTTGTTGCACTTTTCTCAGTGACCTTATTTACATAATTATAAGCAGAAGGGCTGGGGAGGGAAGCAGCATTCCAAGCTTGGTGTGAGGACTTATCTTATCTGCTTCTCCTTACCTGTCTTCATGTAGGGGAGAGTGCTGCTTTTAAAAGCTCTAAGCCCCTCCCATCTTCCATCATGCTGGTCCATGCTCCACTGTATTACACAAGGGAGTTCAGCTGCCCTGCTGGCCTCTCTTACAGTAAACATGTCACCACAACATTTCATTTCTTGAGGAAGTGGGGGTGAAAACACACGATTGCAGCAGCTTAGTTCTTGTCTGAGGAAATACAAAAAGGAAAGTCTTGTAGCTAGTGCAATAAAACTTATTACTGCCCATCTTCAAAACTGATTGTGGTCTGGTGCAGTAGTGATTTCTAATGGGGAAGACAAGAGAAAGCATGAGTAAGCAGTCTGGTACTCTTAAAAGTGGCCTGTTCCATGATGACAGAGAGAGATTTTAACATCTATTTAAAAACAATGTGTAGTAAGTAGTCTTTTAAAATTAGAAATGTATTTAAGAGTCTTCAATTTGTTTTGTACCTAGGCAAGTGTTTCACTGAAGCGTCTCAGAGTATTTCTCTCTCATGAAGAATTAGATCCAGACAATATAATCAGAGGTTCCATCAAAGACTGTAAGTCTGTCTTTTAGCTTGTACATATTTTTTTTGTTTTTGTGTGTGTGCAGACAGATGCTTCTTCAGCTGGGCTCAAGATCTATTTTTTACATACTCTATGGTGTGATATTTTTGTAGTTTGTGGAAACTAATTTTTTTTCATTTTTTTAATCTCTCTGCTACATACAAGAGACAACAAAAATTTCTGGAAGATTTCTGTCAATGTGTACGTTTTCTCCCAGGTTTTCTTAGTTGTCCATAAGATAAAATGGACACGTGCAAACAATACAAGGTGTACACAGGTTTTTTTTAAACTCTGGTTTATTAAATTAACCAGCTTTAAATATACACAATGGAAACCTTCAAAGAACTTCAATGGGGATTAGTAACAGAGTAGGCCATAAGATGACAAAAGTGTTTCCCTGCAAAGAAACACGCTCAGTCTTGGGTGGGAGCATGGCCAGCCTATCTATTTTATCTTGTGCCCCATAAATTTTGACATCTTCTTAGTCTCAAACTCACTAATGCAACTTATTCAATTTTTAGTTATTCAGCTTAGACGTTAATAATGGTTGACTCTACCTCCAACCACAGATGGGACAATTCATCATCCCCCAAAATAGTAATATTATGTAGAAACCTAATCCTTTTGTCTTTTATATTCATTTATTATCCCAGTTTTTTAAAGAAGGGAAATAAAACTTTCTTATTAAGAAACATCTTTTGTTTATCAGTTCAGGGGGTGTTCTACATTATGTAGTTCCGCTTGACTTTTTTACCAGCAGAACTTCCTGTTGTGGTCTCCTTGAGAGCAATTTATTCTTTCTCTTTTTTGAACTGATCATTAACAAACTTGAGTTAACCTGCAGTCAATAATGTGGACAATAGCGTGTTGATTTTTTTTGTGTATAGTAATTTTTATGCTACCTAACTGCATATTGTTCGTGTGCTGCACTGTGATTGCTGTGTATGGAGAGGTGCTGTTTGTTTTAAAAAAGAAAAAATCCAACAAAATACAAAACTGTTGTTTACTCTGAGAAGTGACTATACACCATAGTCACCATATATATTATATTGTGTGTGTGTGTGTGTGTGGATATAGATATATAGGCTCCGATAAGTTATTCTGCAATATATCTGCCTAGCATATATATGGAAAAATTGACATCGTGGAGATCAGTGTATTTTTCAGTGCCTTCCAGATGACTGTGGGTGTTAACAAATGAAACGTTAGCCTACACCAGGTGGGTGTCCACCTCCCTGTTTATTAGGTGTTTACCAAATGGCCACCACCCACCGGACACAGCTCCCACTCACAGCAGGGTCTTGGAGAATGTGGAGCCTATTATGTGGGCTAATGTGCACCTGTGTGTCCATGTTCCATCAATTAGGTTGTGTGCAGCACCTCCACAAATACAGGTCTGCCAGCACCATAGAGTTGCTGGAGAAAATCCTAGAGCATCTGAGTGTCTTCTTTCTCCTGGCCCCTCTCTCCGCTCTTGCTCTCACTGATGCTGCTAGTGGGGGCTGCCCACAACCATATAAAATGCACACAGGAGACTGCCCGTTTGTTAGGCTGGACATGCTGAACATGCGAGTGGGGGCTGCATGGACCAAACCTGGACTTCAGCGGGCTTTTGTCTTATTTGAAAAAAAAATGCCGTGTATTGCACTAGTTGTAACTTAGTTTTTCTAAATGTCAGCTTTGCAAACCCAATCTTAGGTGTAAAAGTTGCAAGTTGATTAACCATTTTTTGGGGTCATGCATCAGAATAGAACCTAGTTTCCTTTCTCTGAACTGTGCTGGAATTTCATGATTGTAGGGAGTTAAAGGTGGTAAAACCTAGTTTGTTGGATAAGTTAGCTGATACAACTCCAAGTACAAGTAAGGTGTTTGTCAGCTGACTAGGAAGGTGACATTTTTGGCATTCCTGTACTTTTTACGGCCATCCAATTGTAAACCTGAACATCTTGGCAGAATTGGTTGGAGCATGAGCTGTTTGTATAAACAACAAATTACTGGAGCTTCCTTTCAGGTACATAATATACCTGGCTTCTTGTATTGATCTGTATCAAACTGTAATTTGTCTTATTTATTTGCCAGCTGATGGCAGCAGTATTTCCATAAAGAATGCAACGTTCAGTTGGTCAAGAAGTGATCCTCCTACTTTAAAGAAGTAAGAATTTGTTTCCTTGCTTAGGTCTAGCGTGTGATTGCACTAAACAGATAGCATAAACTTCTCTCTAATTATTGTATAAGGAACCATAAATGTACACTGCATAATAACAATGAAAGCCAGTGTGGTGTAGTGGTTAAGAGTGCAGTACTGGGACCAGGAGGTAGTGGGAGGTTACCAGTTCAAGACGCGCCGTAGCCATGAACTCACTGGGTGACCTTGTGCCTTTCACAGATCACTCAGCCTAACCTACCTCACAGGGTTGTTGTGAGGATTACTAGTTGAGTTAGTTTAATGTTAATGGTTAAGTGTTAATTGTTAAAGTTAAGTCAAAATGTGAGAGACGCTGAACCTAATAGGTGAGATACAAATTGAAATAAATAAATCACCTATCCCAAACTGATAAGTCTTCACTAAATTTACAACCTTAACAGACCATTTCATGAATAGAATGCTTCCTCTGATAGGTTGTTCTACAATGTGTAAGGTTTTTGAATAAGGAAGGGATTTTGTAATCTCTATTTGGGAGCCTGATACAAACATGGATGACCTGATGGGTGGGAGAGGAGGGGGAAGGCACGAAGTTATGGGAGAGAAGCTTATTTGTAGAAAGAGAACGGCAAAAGATGGAGAGAGAGTTCTTAATTATTTCAGAGTAACGGGGGGAAAGCTTGATTTAGAAGTTAGGAGCTGCACAAATAGCTTACCCTGCTATTTCCTTCTCCTGCTCTTAAGTTGACTCTTCATGTCAACATTTTGAATTTGGAACACTCTTCTCCACTTAGTCTGCTATGCTGCCACCTTCTCCTCAAGCCTCTCCATCAATGTTTTTTTCTTTCAATTTTCCTATGGTAAATCTTAGTCACAGTACCATGGGTAGGGGGACTGAGAGAGGAGGACTCTGCCCCTTGTGTTCCACACGGAAGGCAACCAACTTACACCAGCCTTGCTTTCTATTCAAGGTTTATTTGCCTCAAGGGTAATTCAGCTTCCCAGCTGGGTATTCAGTGTTTGTTATGAAATCATAAAACAAAGAGTTTCTCTTCCCACAGCTTTGGAATTCCCGACCATCCTTTACCTCAGGACCTCTGTGAACTCTGCCCAGCGCCCAAACATTTAGGTCAACCTGGCTCTTTTTTCATTTGGGTTTCCTTAGCCCAGGGGTGGGAAACCTTTTCCCTCTCAGGGTCACTTTTAAAATTAGTACAAGTTTAGAGAGCTGCATAGAAGTTGGGGGGTGAGGGTGCTTAAAAGGTGCACTCAGGAAGAAGAAGGTCCAGATCATGAATCTGTCTCCTATCCTTGTGTGCTTGCCCTCTTCTCTGCTCCTTTACCCCAAGCTCAGTCGTTCAGTACTTCAGGGTAGGAACTGGATCCAGCCTGTCCCAGTTCTCCCTTTTCATAACAAGGTTTCTCCCAGCTGACTAGCAGCCATTCCTTAACAGCTTCCAGGTGGCCAAAAGAAGGCTACAACCAGCTGTCATGGTTTCACCCTGCAGTGACTTAGTCATGCCTCATGACAGGGACCTTACAAAATTCTCCAGATTTACAGCATAATTGTTGGAAGCCTTGTTTTAAGACCATCATCGCCATACTGAAGCAAACTAATGGTCCATCTAGTTCAGCATCGTATCTCCCACAGTGGACGGCACCAGATGCTGCAAAAGAAGCCATGAGCAACCACAATTCCAGTAACCAAAGGATTAGCTTCTACTCCACAAGTGTTTACCCTGAAAGAGGTGTAACAGCTGCATGATAAATTGAAACTAATGGCTTAGTTCTAATCAGAGCTGGGGATTTGATGCAACTAGAATCTTCAAACCAATGTATTAAATTGCCAGTTGTTTATATTGCAAGCTGTATTTAATTACAGTGTGCTGTGCACATTGGTGGCTGTTATAGCCAGTGTTTTGATATTGCTTTAAAATGTTTCCTGTTTTTTTTTCCAAATGCAATGAGGTGTCAAGTCAGACTGAGCTCTGTGCAATTTTATTTCAGCATTAATTTTGCTGTTCGTGAAGGCTCCCTTATTGCCGTTGTTGGCCAAGTTGGCTGCGGAAAATCTTCATTACTGTCTGCGCTTCTAGGAGAAATGGACAAAAAGGAAGGATGTGTGGCTGTCAAGGTACGTCTTGTCTAAATAATAGTTCAGCTGCTCTTGGGCTACCAAAGGAAATGAAACAACCATACTGCGAAACGTATGCTTGCAGGGCAGTTGTAGTCTTTTTTTATTTTTTTATTTATTTTTTTTCTTGAGGGTGACTTGCAAAGAGACGAATGGGTTGTCTCCTGTTTCTTTGTTCCCCTCTGTTGCTGCACCTTAAAAGGACTGAAGGCATGGGATTCTTGAGACTTGTTTGTAAGATACGTTCAAATACACTGAAATGCTGAGTTTGTTTTTCCTTTAGGGCTCAGTTGCCTATGTTCCTCAACAAGCCTGGATCCAGAATGCAACTTTAAAGGAGAATATTATCTTTGGGAGAGAAGTGAAGGAAAGCCAGTATCAGCATGTGATCGAGGCTTGTGCTCTGCTGCCTGATATTGAAATCCTCCCTTCAGGAGACAGAACAGAAATAGGAGAAAAGGTTTTTAGACTCTGTAATAACAGATGCAGTGGCTATAGTTAGGGGGGCACAATTCTTATCTGCCAGGTATACAAGACTGGGTGTTAACAAATGGCACATCCCACAGGGATGGGATGGCTGCTCTTGCAACCTCTGGCCGGGTTAGATTGGGGGATAGAAATTAATGTTCGCCCAGCCTGACTTGGGTGAGGAGGAGGAACAGGGAGTGACATGTAGCTTGTTGGCTTTACCTCCACGCTGTGGCAGGTGCCCCGCCCCCCCGCCATGATGGACAGTGATGCACACCTGGGCAGCTTGCAGGGCCCAATTCGTTTTGGGCCCACGTTTCCAGCCTGGTCGCCGCCATCACCGTAGTTTGACCAGTCCCACATCTGGCGAGCCTGGAATAAACTTGTGAGGTTAGGCACTGGCCCAGGCACTCCAGAGTGTGCAAACTGGCCCAGCATAATGTTAGTTAACACCCAGTGTTACACATGTGTTATATGGTGCTTCAACACCTGTTAAGTTTCTGCAACACGGGAGGAGCAGCGAATCCGTCGTGTTCTCCGAAAATGGCATTTGCTGTGAGAGAGTTTTTCGTTCTACCCACAAGCATGCTGCTGTTCTCTCCCCCTCTCTTCTACAAGCTGAAACACAATTGTTCTTTTCTTTAGTAACTAAGTCCGTAGTGCAACCCCCTAGAGCCAGGGGTGGGCAAAGTTTCCTAATCCTGAGAGCTGCATCCATTTACCACAAGGGGCCCAAGAGCTGCATACGGCTCTGGAGCCACAGTTTGCCCACTTCTGCCAGAGAGCATTTTTATTCTTGTTTCTTTTACCATTTCATCCTAGGGTGTTAATCTGTCTGGAGGCCAGAAACAAAGGGTCAGTCTTGCTCGGGCAGTTTACTGTTCTGCTGATGTCTATCTATTTGATGATCCTTTGTCAGCTGTTGATGCTCATGTTGGGAAACACATTTTTGAAAAAGTAATTGGACCAAAGGGAATCCTGAAGAAAAAGGTATGTATTTAAGATTAGGCTGGCTTGTATCCATGTTATGATTAAGGTTCCTAGTTTTCTGCGACGACAAATTGGAAATTCTCTGATTTTAAAAAACCCCATAAATTCTCTGATTAAAAACCCCCAAATTTCTGTTTTTCTGTGATTAAATGTAACCACTAGTTGACTTTCCCTTATCGATCTATCTGTATGAGTTAGAACACCACATTTTATTGTAATATTTTCATTTTTATGCAGTTTTGCAGCTACCTGTTTTGACTGTTTTGCAGCTATTTGACCACCAACCGTCAAAATAAAATAAAATCATGGTCTGTAGCATCCCTCAAAATGCAGAGCCCCCCCCCCCCCCCCCCCCCCCCCCCCCCCCCCCCCCCCCCTCTTTTTCCTTCGGTTCCCCCCCCCCCCCCCCTCCACTGCTCTGTGCCACCTCCTCCCAGCCTGGTCCCAGACAGCTCTGCCAACTAGAAAGGGGCGGGGACCATATAGAGACTGCCACTTGGGAAAGGTGCTATGGGCCCAATATGGCCCACCTCCTGTCCCCCTATCCCAAGGTCCAGAAGACCTGACTGCCCCAATTCATAGTTCCCCTGCCTCCCCCCCCAGCCCACAGGTGGTCTATGGCACCCCTTCAAATGTAGAGCCCCTGCCCCTCCACAGCATATGCCTTCAGGTTGCTTCCCCCACAGCTCCAATTCATGTCCTTGTTGCCCCATGCTTGCTGTGTCCTCCTCCCAGACCTGTAGGTGTCTGCCATTTTCTGCAAAATTCCCTTGAAAAAGGCAAAATCTCGTTTTTTCTTCGGGGAAAAGACAAAATCCCTGGTTTTCTATCGCAAAGAGAAAACTAGGAGCCCTGGTTTAATCCTGTGCTTGACAAGCCTTTGATCACATTTTTAAGATTCAGAAAGACATTTTTGAAATGGGTTTTCCTACCACATCACTTCCTTGCTTTGTTTCTCAATAAGGTTTATTCTTTGTACTCTTCAAGCTCTGTCCGGTTCTGTAACATTGGGAACAATGATATGATCTTATTTCAATATTAGCAGCCGTAGTCATAATTATGATATCTATATTTAGTAATGTTTTAATATTGATATCAGTTGTAATAACACTGGTAATTGTTAATGATATAATTATAATCATCATTTTTAGGTTTTGGTAATGCTATTTATCATTTATATGGCACTTTTAGTGGTCAAAGTGCTTTATAATCCCTTATCTATTTCACCCTCAAACAGCTGTTTGTGGGAGGTCGTTGTTGTTCCCATTTTATAGATAGGGAATTGGTGCAAATTGCTCTTTCAGCTTCAGGGTACCTAATGAGTTCATAGTGAAGATGGAGATTTGAACTCCTGTCTCTTGGGTCCAAGTCCATCACCTTATCTATTAAGCTATACTAGCTCTATTGGCTTCTCCATGGCCCACTTTTCCATATTTTAAAAATGGAACTACTTGACTATCTTACAGTGGTATCTTGAAGGTTTACTGATTTGTGAAATATCTTGAGAGCCTCTGAAAAAGGGTGTGGAGTCTGGGCAAAGTATTAGTGAGTATTAAGAATGTCAGTTACTCCAGAGACCAAAAACATAGGTCTGAGGAATAAAATTATCAAAAAATGAGAGAAGAGGAACCAGCTCTTTTAAAAACGGATTGTCTCATGCATATTTTATTAAGCACATACCTAATCTCTGGCTCAAACCAATGAGGTAAAAACAGACATTACAGTGGTGGTCCACTTTGGCCCTCTGTGGCCCAGAATCCACCGGCATATCTGTGTATGCGCTGCCAGATGTTAGCTGAGTACTACCCTGGGGTGGGTAGGTGGCTAGCCCAGGCTGCATCCTTGGAAAATCTCAGAGGACTCCTAAGGGCTGCTTATGCAGGCCAACACAGGCTAGCACGTATGTTCAGCCCTGCCATACTTGCTTCAGAGCAGGGGCCACCATGGCCGAGCACCGTGGCTGTGTCTCATGGCGGGAGGCTGGGAGCAGGATGGGTGCGGGGTAGACTGCCTGCATGTTTGTTTAGCTCCCTGCCCTACACGGGTTGTGTGACTGGCACGATGGTTCTCCAACCATGGGCACGTTCGTTTGGTGCCCCTCTCTCACCGCCCTGGGCTGTGTTGGAGAGCTGCTCTGTCTGTTTTTACCCTATCTTACTTGCTGTGTATAGGAATTTGTATTGATTAGTATTTATTTCTAATTCTAGACTCGAGTTCTTGTAACTCATGGGGTCAGTTATCTCCCTCTGATGGACACAATTATAGTGATGACAGATGGTGAAATATCTGAGATGGGATCTTACCAAGAGCTGTTAAAACAAGATGGAGCCTTTGCTGAGTTTCTCCGTACTTATGCTAATGCTGAGCAGAGTGTGGATAGTGGAGGTAAGCCTGCAAAGATCTGCTAAGTTAACAGCTGGTGGTTTCATACGCCCAGTTCTATAAGCCACCGACTCTGTCTGCTTTAAGGGAGCACACAGAGTAGGGAATGGACTGGTGAATTCCTCTGCTTCGTACCACTTTCATTTTGCCTGACACATTTGTATTATAGAGCAGGAGCAGATTTGCAGAATGAAAGGAATGATATGACCAGGGAATAGGATAACTGTACTAAATTAGCCCATCTCTTAGCCTTTGAGAATGGTGTTCCTGTTTTGCATGATGATGTGAGGGTATGTTTAATCACTGAGGTGCCCAGATATCACCAACTGTGTCATAGAAAAGTCTGTACATAAACAAAATGGGAGGTGTTGGTTAATTTATATGCTGTATAGTGTCTGAGGGGATTTTGGCAAGGAAGCAACTAGCAGTCTCCTTAAAACCAAGCTGGCACACCTGATGCAGGCTGTAGTTTGTGAGTCATCTTCAAAGATGGGTGTTAACCTTCATGGAACTTAATACAGATGCACAAGAAGCTTGTCTTTTCAGGTGGGGGGGGGGGCTCCCATCATTTTGATTTGTTGGGTAAATTGGGTAACTTTTGAAGGCATTTTCATTTGAATGTGCTTGGCAGTATACGCTTATGTCTTAATCACTGAGTGTACTTGGGGAGTCCTATTTCTTAATTACTGTGCAACTAATGATAGAAATGTTACCTTTGTGCAGTTGGCTTATGCACTATGGATGCAGTCCAGCTCCCATTGAAGTCAATGGCCAAACACCCATTGACTGGTATGGAGCTGGATTTGACTCATTACGTTTTGCCATTTATTTGATTGCCAGTCCTTTTTAGCTTAGCTTGTCTTCATTTTCCTGCAATGGAGTGAATACTTTATCTAGTTCATGAGGATTAACTTGGTCTTTTAAAGTACTTTGAAGATGTAAAGTGCCATATTAATGTAAAGGTTTTGTTACTGTCTGAGTGAAACTTAATTTGTATACATATTCTTCTAGTGAACCAATATAGAAATTGACAAAATGAGTGACCAAATTTTTAAGCCACAGTCAACCACCCACCGTTTAAGCCAATCGTTTAATGCTACTGTTGAGATTCCCTAGTCCAGTTTGGTTGTCAGCCTATGGCTTCTTATGCCTCAGTGTCACATCAAACCTACGTATGGTGATGAGCGGTGGTTCATTGTCCCCTCGGGAGCTCACTTGTGGGGTTCCGCAGCGTTCAGTCTTGTTTCCGCTCCTGTTCAATATGCATCTGAGGCCTTTGGGTGAGATTGTTTGGAGACTGTAATCTCCAAATCAGTATGCTGATGACACCCAACTCTATCTTTGTCTTTCATCTGACCCAGGTCCAGCAGTCTCTGTGCTTATCCAGTGTCTGGCTGGTGTTGGGGACTGGATGTGGGTGAGTAGATTGAAGCTGAATCCAGACAAGACATAGTTGATGGTGGTTGGTTGGCCTTGTGACTTGGGGGATATAGAAATCCCTATTATTGGTGGGGTCTGTCCTCCTTCGGTCACTCAGGTTCGCAGCTTTGGGTTGCTCGACTTGGATCCACTGCTGTGCCTGGATTGCCAAGTTTCAGTGGCTGGCCAGGAGCGCTTTTCACCAACTTCGTTTGGTGAGAAGGCTGCAACCTTCTTTATCCGATTTTAATTTGGCCACCATCATCCATGCCTTTGTAACCTCGAGGCTAGACTACTGTAATGCGCTGCGTGTGGGGCTGTCCTTGATGACAGTTCAGAAGCTGCAGCTAGTGCAGAATGGGGTGTCCCGCCTTCTGTCTCGGGCCCAGGGGGTCAGGCGATCACTGAAATAAGCAGGGCCCAGGCAGTGAAGGACTTTATACGGCAAAACTAGCACCTTGAACTGGGCACAGAAAACGATAGGCAGTCAGTGCAGTGCTTGGAGCACAGGTGTTACGTGCTTCCTGTGGCCCGTCCCAGTTAGGAGGTGGGCTGCCGCATTCTGCACTAGCTGCAGCTTCTGAACCGTTGCCAAGGGCGGCCCCATGTAGGGCGCATTGCAG
Organism: Sphenodon punctatus; assembly: GCA_003113815.1. Lineage (NCBI taxonomy): Eukaryota > Metazoa > Chordata > Lepidosauria > Sphenodontia > Sphenodontidae > Sphenodon > Sphenodon punctatus. Next base: position 8,093,711 of record QEPC01007559.1, on the reverse strand, counting down.
TAGTCTAGCCTTGAGGTGACAAATGCATGGATGATAGTGGCAAGATCAGAGTCCGAGACACATGGATGGAGCCTCCTCACCCAATGTAATTGGCGAAAGGTACCCCTGGCCACAGCCAACACCTGGCAGTCCAGGCACAGCTGTGGATCCAGGAGAAACCTCAGGCTCCGCACAGATGGAGCCAAAGGAGGATGAATACCCCTGATAACAGGGGAAACCTCCTTGCCGAGAACCCCGGTCCCGCCTAATAACATCACCTTTGCCTTATCAGGATTGAGCCTCAATCGACTCCACCTCATCCAATCCCCCACAGCGGCCAAGCACCGGGACAGCAAAGAGATAGCAGGGCCTGGGTTGGATGAAAATGATAAATACAGCTGGGTGTCGTCTGCATACTGATGGCAGCAAACCCCCCAGCTGCACATGATCTCCCCGAGCGGTTTCATATACAGGTTAAACAAAAGAGGGAACAAGATAGAACCCTGCGGGGACCCCACACGGGAGGCCACCAGGGGATGATGTACAATCCCCAAGCACCACCTGCTGTGATCTATCTGCGAGGTAGAAACGGAACCATTGCAAAACAGTTCTGTCCACTCCCACCAGGTCCCATAGGCATGTCACCAACAACTCATGATGAATAGTATCGAAAGCCACAGAAAGATCTAATAGGATCAAAAGGGTCATACAACCCATGTCCAATTCTAAGAGGAGATCGTCAACCAAGGCAGCAAGTGCTGTCTCCATACTGTAACCCGGCCGAAAACCAGACTGAGTGGATCGAGGAAACCAATGCCATCCAAGTACACCTGAAGCTGACAAGCCACTACCGGTCCAATAACCTTCCCTAAAAAGGGAAGGTTAGAGACCGATCAGTAACTGGCCAGGGCATCAATGTCAAGCAATGTTTTTTTGAGGAGGGGCCAGACCACAACCTCCTTGAGGCAACCCGGTATCCTCCCCTCCTGAAGGGAGGCGTTCATAATCCCCGCCAGCACCGGGTGCCCCACTGTCTCCCTGATACCAGGATGGGCATGGATCTAACTCAAAAGTTGTGGCTCGAACAGACCCCAGCACATCAGCCACATTGGCAGGCATCGCCAGTTCCTCCCACAAAACATGACCAGACAGGACATTCCTAAACACTGGCTCAACCACTGCCTTCAAAATGGTAGAGTCGAAGTCATGCTCAGTGCTAGCAATTTTGTCTGCAAAGTACTTCAAAAACATGTTGTTGCAATGGGCTGTGGACGAATCAGATTCCAGGCAGAGAGAGGTTGGACCAGCTAGACCTCTCACCACCCGGAACAGCTCCGCTGGATGAGACTGAGCACATGAAATGAGTGCAGCAAAGTGTGAGGTAGGGGAAGGGAAGGCAGCTAGGAGGGAACTACAGCAGACCAAGAGACAAAAGTCTCCATGTGCGAAAGGCAGCTTCCTAGAATCGCCAAGACTGTGTCCCTTGAAAAAGGGTCCCTCGGGATCTTAGTAGGGTGCCCTTTCCGATGCCGAATGTAACCTATATCATCATAGGGAAGAGAGAGAGCCACTGGATCAAACGGGGTGACGCGAAGATCGCCAATCCCTGTTGTTGCATTCGGAACCCTAGAAGACCACCGGGGGGTGGGGGCGGAGACGGTTTCCTCAGATTTCACCACTACTAGGGGGAGTGAGGTAGAGGTAGGAGAAGAAAGGGAGGAGAGGGAGTCCCCTTAACAGGGCTAGGATAGGGTCAGGGTACAGGGGAAACAGCTCTTACTGAAGGCTCTTATTGGTGCCCACTACCACACCTCGTGCTTCTTTCCCTTTCATACACACTCTATCCTTCATGATCATCCTCGCACCCACACGCTACTCACACTAATCCTCTAGTACGCACTTTCACACTCACACAACCCACTTATACGCACTTTCACACTCGCACACACTACCCCAGTCACACTTGCTTATTTTAGTCTTGTAGCACAGCAGTATGCTCTGTCCAAGAACCAGGGCCAGTCTCTCCGCAGATGACTGGCGGGGTTTTGCAGCCCTGTTGTGTTTTAAATGATTTTCTGCGAAGAGGCAGCACCTGTGGCTCTGGAGCCACGCAACATCCCCCCCGCTTCCATCTGTTGGTCCGGTTGCGTTGCCCTGCCCTGTGAGCTGCAAGCTGCGGCGCAGCCACGTCTCAGGTTGCCTAGCAACCTGTCGGAGCTGCCGCACCCCTAGGGCTCCCTGCTGGGATCTGACGCAAAACTGTTTCTCTGTTGCCCTCACTGCAACGGCATAGGATTTCAAAAATGCTCTATGCCACAGTTGATAGCCTTGGGCGCGAGTAAAACACCACTGACGCTCCAACTGCCTCCCTTCACGCTTCAGACATCCTAGGTTCTCCGTGAATCACAGGGACCTGCGGCGCTGACGCAATGGAAGCAGCCGCCTGGGAGCCACCCAATCAATGTCCTCAGCCAAGGCAAAAGCCTGGAGTGGCTATTTTAGAACACACACATTGCATTCTTTTTTTACTTGCTTGATATACATAATTAGCTCCAGCAAAAATATTATAATCTTAAACCATCCAACAGAAATAAACAAATCTGCTCAGGGGACCAAAAAGACTTCTCATTAATCCAAGGACCCAGCCATTTCTCCCTTAATTGAGAGTAAAATGGACAGTATAAAAAAACATGTTCTAAATCCTCAAACTCATTCAGATTACAGGGGCATAATCTATGCTCCAGGGGACGGGCAGCATATCTGTCTCTTAACAAAGCAGAGTCCAGTGTTTGAAATCTAGCTGATGAATATGCTCTACATAAATGAAACGCTCTTAAAGAAGTTACATATTTAGCAGGGCCCAACAACGGGCCAAATTTGGTGTACAAAGAGCTAGATTTAATAGTCTGTATATTGGCACGGTCTACTTGCAGAGATAAATCACTTAGTCAGTCAATTTTATTAGGTGTGGCCGTAGGCCATTGCTAAATACAAGTGTATACATAACACACACATAACATACAAGAATACAGACATGGACGTAACATCAATGTGCCGTCGGACATAGCCCAGCATAGCGGTCCATTAATAACTAATTCACCCTATGTATCCAGAGATACGTCATTATCAAGCGGTTTAAAATTAACAAACTGCTGCCTCTTGCTAAATGCAATTATCAAAAACTTAACCACTAACCCAGAAAAATCCTGGTTGATGTTACTGAGCAGGAGCTCCATTTTCCTGTCATCGGACCTTCCAAAATATCTTAACAAAAATGACTCCAAGATCTCCGTCTGATTACGGTAATATAAATGACACCAGAACAATACATGATCCGTGGTTTCGACCTCCAGCTGATCGTAGGGGCATAGTCTCTGATGAAAAGGCACCCTAGCCAATCTGCCCGTCCAAAGCTGAGTTGGCAGAGCATTAAACCTTGTGGCTGACATTAGCCACTTTCCCCTGGCCGAATAGCTTGCTGCCAAGTGCTGAGCCAGAGTGTCAATTGGGGGGGCCAACCTTAAATAACCAGAGAGATGAGTGGAACTGCCACCCGGACCCTCTCCTCCTGGAGGTCAACCTCCTTCCACCTGCGTTTGAATTCCACCCTTGCTGCCCCTGGGTCCTTACCTGCCAGATAGGACCGAGACAGGCCTAGTTTAGTAACATGGTTTTTGACCTTACGCGCCTACTGACTCCTGTGGGTATCAGCTTGCAGGAATGGGAAGAGGCCCCTCTGGCTCGGGTCCACAGTTTTTAGCCAAAGCCTATGGCCCCTGGACCATGCCAAGAAGGACCACCTCCGCTGGGCCAATTCCAGTCTAATGGTTGTTTCCAATTAGAAGGCAAGGACAAAGTGGAATCCCTAGTCAGTGCAAGAAAACCCAAGATTTTCAAAAGGTCAGAGATAACCTTTCCACCAGTTAGAAGACCCGTTTCCACTAAACGCTATCTGGTTTTTTTTTAGACATAGTGCGGGCAGTCTATTTTTATCCATTTGTCTCACCTTGTCGCAGAACAGCAGGGCCCTCTCTCAGGCAACAACTTGCAAGGGCAGAAACCTTAACTTGAGCCTCATCAGGGCTGCTGGTAAAGAGTTTGGCATTCCAAGAATACCCCTCATGAAAAAATTCTCAAGGACTTTGATTTTTTTTTAGTAAAAGAAATATATGTAATTTCTGCTGCAAATAAGATCTGTGCAATAGGTCTAGCTTTGAAAACTTTCAGAGCTAGAGTAGCATCTGATTGTTTAGAAGAGCGATAAAATCTTAATATAGCTGCAGCAGAGTTTCTTGCTTTTATGGACAATAAGGAAAGGTGTTTATGCGAAGAGCCATTTTGCGTTATACACATACCCAAAGAGGTGTATGAGGATACCAGATGCAAGTTTTTTTGAAGCAAAGCCCCATGTATTCTTACCAATTGCCTTGCCAAATGCCATAATTTGGGTTTTTTTTTAGTATTAACTGCCATATCGTTCTCTTTACAGAACAGCTGAAGTGAGGAACTTCATGCTTGGGGGCCATATGTGGCCCATTGCTAGCTTATATGTGGTCCCTTTCTAGTTCCTGGATCGTGATCCTGGATCCCGTTCCCACCCCCAAGCACTGAAAAACTGAACTAAAGGCAGGGCCCCATGTTCACTGCGTTTTCCCTATTGGCAACAATGTGGGAAAACGCAGTGAACACGAGTCCTTGACCTAAGGGTAAAGGAGCAGAGATGAGGACATGCCTATAAGGTCTCTGATCTGGACCTTGAGTGCACCCCTTAAGTACATCTGCCCCCAAATTCTGTGCTGCCCTTAATTTATTTTATTACACTTATATGCCGCCCCCTCATGCCAATGGCATCTCGGGGCGGCTTCCAACAAATATAAAATCTAAAACAACATAAAACCACATTAAAGTCTAAAAAATTCCAATATTATTTAACAAATTTAAAACACCCCCCATACAGCAATTTAACCCACCCTCCCCACCTCCGGAGGCCTGGGAGAACAGCCATGTCCTACAGGCCCAACGGAAGGCCAACAGACTTGGGGCCAGGCGTGCTTGCTCTGGGAGGGAGTTCCATAGCCGTGGCCCAGCCACCGAGAACGCCCTCTCCATTGTAGCCCCCCGCTTCACACGGGGGACCTCCAGGAAGGAGCCCCCGGTGGACCGAAGGGGCCATCCTGACTCGTGGAGGGTCAGGCGGTCCTTGAGATATCCAGGTCCAAGACCGTACACGGCCTTATCAGGCCCCCGATTCTTCTGCAAAATATTTTCCGAAATTCTGCGACCCAAAATGGAAAATTCTGCGACTCACATGGCAAAGCAGGAAACCCACCCAGAAAAACCACATGGCAAAGCAGGAAACCCACCCACAAAAACACATGGCAAAGTGTGTTTTTGCCATGTTACACACACATTACACACACAAACTGTAAAATGCAGAGCGCACAGCGGGACCCCCTCCCCCCCAAACTGTAAAATGCAGAGCACGCAGCGGGACCCCCTCCCCCCCAACTGTACAATGCAGAGCACGCAGCAGGACACCCCCCCCAAACTGTAAAATGCAGAGCGTGCAGCGGGACCCCCTCCCCCCCAAACTGTAAAATGCAGAGCATGCAGCGGGACCCCCTCCCCCCCAACTGTACAATGCAGAGCACGCAGCAGGACCCCCCCAAACTGTAAAATGCAGAGCGTGCAGCGGGACCCCCTCCCCCCCAAACTGTAAAATGCAGAGCATGCAGCGGGACCCCCTCCCCCCCAACTGTACAATGCAGAGCACGCAGCAGGACCCCCCCAAACTGTAAAATGCAGAGCGTGCAGCGGGACCCCCTCCCCCCCAAACTGTAAAATGCAGAGCACGCAGCGGGACCCCCTCCCCCCCAACTGTACAATGCAGAGCACGCAGCAGGACCCCCCCCAACTGTAAAATGCAGAGCGTGCAGCGGGACCCCCTCCCCCCCAAACTGTAAAATGCAGAGCACACAGCGGGACCCCCTCCCCCCCAACTGTACAATGCAGAGCACGCAGCAGGACCCCCCCAAACTGTAAAATGCAGAGCGTGCAGCGGGACCCCCTCCCCCCCAAACTGTAAAATGCAGAGCGCGCAGCGGGCCCCCCCCAGAAGAACACCCCCCCAACCACCTACTTACCTTATGCTGGAGCGGCGTTGATCCCTCGAGCGACTGGAGAAGCGGCAGCTGGAGGTTGGGCTGGAGTCCTTCAGTGGCGGCAGCAGCAGCAGCGGCGATCCCGGAGCGGCCGGAGAAGCGGCGGCTGGAGTCGGGTCCCTCGGCGGCAGCGGCGGTCTCAAGTGAATTCCGGACCATAAGTGACATGTGCTGATGTGACCTGCTTTATAAAGGCTGCGCAAGCCCCTGATTGGCTTGTGACCTGAATAAAGCAGGTCCTGGATTGACTCACTGCCAAGGAAGGGAAATTCCGCGGGGATTTTCCCAGTTTCTGCAATAATCCTGCCTAGGGCAGGATTCTGCGACAATTCCGCGAATCGCAGAAGCGCAGAAGACTCGGGGCCCTGCTTATAGATCAAAGTCAGCACCTTGAATCTGGCTCGGTACGTTACAGGCAGCCAGCGCAGTGCACGGAGCACCGGTGTTATGTGCTCACGTCGGCCCGACCCGGTTAAGAAACGGGCCGCCACATTCTGCGCTAGCTGCAATCTCCGGGCCAGCGTCAAGGGAAGCCCCACGTAGAGCACGTTACAGTAGTCTAGCCCCTTGGAGCTTGTACTACTTTTCAGAGTGGCCCCTGGGAGGGAAACCTCCAAGAGGATGTTCAGATGTCCATGTAAAGCCCTTGTGGGCCCTTAGCAGTGGCATTACAGGGTTGCCTCTGCATTACCATATTGAAGAAGTGGGCAAACTGGAGCCACTGCCTCCATGGTCCCAAGGGCGCCATTTCGATGCCAGTCCCTTACATCATGTAGGAACTGCAGTATCTCAGCGCTGGTGGTGACTGCAGTAATTTCTGAATGACTGTTTTGAAATAGCACTCTTGGAATAAGGCTGACACATGAGTTAATAGGGACTGCTTAACACCGTGGTCATCTTTTGGATTTACTGTACCGAATTTCAGAGATCCCTTTCTCCTTGCAGTGGTTCAGGAGGTCTTAAATAAATAAATAAACTATTGGTTGTGCTTGTCAGATACTCCCAATGGGGAGTCATGGTGCTGCTGCAGAATTCAAAGTAAATCTGCAGGCATCTGTGTGGCCAGGTAATGTTCTGGCTACTCTCTAGGATTAGTTATGTGTTTCTCCCTTCAGAAAAGTAGCAATTACTTTCTCCTATAGGAAATAACCAGGGATGGATTAACCGTTACCCTTCTAATGCAGCAGTGTGCGAGACCCCATATTTGGGGTGAGTGTGTGTGTTCATTGCCTAAATTGTTGTTACACAAGAAAAGAACGATCACTGTTTAGTGGCATAAAGCAATTGAATACAGTGCGCAACCTTCTAACGCTGTATTTGGAAGCCATGCTTCCCACTGTCTTGTAGCCAAGTCCTGTTATGCCGAGAGTCTTATAGCTGAACTTGTGCCCCAGTGGTCTGTAAGAAGGTTTAGCTGTAGTTTAACAAGACATTCATGTACCTTGAGTTCCCTGTATTTTGTGGAAGAGTAGGTAGATAGGTTGGGGTGGGGGGAAGGAGGGGCAAACAGGTAAAGCATGGGTTACCATGGGGCCTCCACAGCCTTTAATGAACCCAGAAATATGCTCCTAGTTGATAGATGGGGGTGGGTGGGTGTATGGGAACACAGTCTAATTGTCATATGAAGCAGAGATGGGGTGAGGGTCTTCCTGAAGTCAAGAATATTGGAATGTAAACACTTGCATTATTGGAGGCAGCTCAAAAATGGTTAGTATTGCACTTCATTTTGCTTCCAAATTGGTTTAGCAAAGATGAATCCATTTGTACCTAATGAGTCTCTGACTTCTTCTACAGATATTATTTTCACAGTATGATATTAGTAATCTTCCATGGTAAGGGATAGCTTTATAAGGAAGATTAATTTTATTTACCATTCTTTCTCTCTTTCTCTGTCTCTCTGCTGCCATAAATACACAGTTCCAGAGATGGGAGAAGAAGGTTTGTCTCCATTCTCTTTTCCTACCTCATGCTCTGTTTTCCATTTTAAGTTCAGGTTTTGTTAACAAGCTTTGTTTCACCAATATTTTCTTTCAATCCTGAACATGCAGATACACTGTCACATGAAGAGGAGGAAGGTTTGTTATGGGTTTGTTGAAGTGTTTTCTGTGCATGTAGATGGGAAGTAACATACTGTGCTATATGGAATACTTGCATGGTTTGAAAAAGAAATAAATCGTTGCCATTGATGTGTTTAAACTTCTCATTGCTTAGAATTGAACTTTTTGCCTTTGCTGGCCATAGTTAACTAAAATTTTGCTACACTATCTTATCCTCCTGGTATATCTAATAAAGTAGATCTCATGGCTTTTGCATTTAGTTTACTTGTACAGAGCTTCACTATTGCAGCAGCCTCTTCATATTGTATGAACGATAGTGCCTCTGGGGGGGGTGGGGCAAGAGGCTATGTGAGCAGGAGTGGGGTGTTAACAGTATCGCTTAACAGATAACACTTGACTGTTCACCCAGTTATTTACATTAATAATAATAATAATAATTATTTATTTATTTATTTGTTATCCCGCCCCCTCCTGCCAAAGGCATCTCAGGGCGGCGTACAGTATAAAAGCATTAAAAAAATGAATAAACCCATCAATCCCCCCCCCGCAACTCTGTCCCATCCCTCCCCCTATCCGTCTCTCTCACCAAACACCTGGTGGAACAGTCAAGTCTTACACTGACGTCTGAAGGAGGGAAGGCCCTGGGCCAAACGAGCCTCTGCTGGGAGGGAGTTCCACAGCCGAGGTGCGGCAATCGAGAATGCCCTCTCCAATGTGGCACCCCGCCGAACACGGGGACCTCCAAAAGGGTGCCCCCGGCCGGCTGCAGTGGCCGTTCCAGAACCCAGGGCGTGAGGCTGTCCTACAGGTAGGTGGGGCCCAGGCCGTGTAGGGCTTTAAAGGTCAACACCAACACCTTGAATCGGGCCCAGTAGGCAACTGGCAACCAGTGCAGAGAACGGAGCACCAATGTTATGTACTCTTGGCGGCCTGTTCCTGTCAGTAGATGGGCCACCTCATTCTGCACCAGCTGCAGCCTCCGGACTGTCACTTTGGGTAGCCCCACATAGAGTGCATTACAGTAATCAAGCCTCGAGGTGATGAAGGCATAGATGATGATAGCAAAATCACAGTCTGAGGCATACGGCTGTAACCGTCGCACCAGATGTAATTTGGCAAATGCACTCCTCTCCACAGCTGCCATCTGGACATCCACACGGAGCTGTGAATGGAGGAACACCCCTAGACTGCAAACTTAAGGAACCAGGACAAGGCGCACCCCATTAACAATGGGGGCCTCCACTCCCTCGGCCCTCCAAACCAGCATCCGTCTTGTCGGGCTTCAACTTCAGGCGCCTTGCTCTCATCCAGGCCCCCACAGCTGTCCGACATCGGGTAAGCAACGAGACTGTGGGACCTGAGTCTGCTGAAAATGAGAGGTAGAGCTGAGTGTCATCAGCATATTAATGACAACACACGCCAAACCCTCTCACGACCTCACCCAAAGGCTGCATATACACGTTGAGCAGGAGGGGGGACAGAATAGAACCCTGCGGGACCCCACATGGGAGATTCTCGGGGAGCAGATGTACAGTCACCCAAGACCACACGGTGAGTCCTATTGACTAGGAACGAGCAGAACCATTCAAGAACGGTTCCACCCACCCCGGCACGATCCCGCAGCCGAGTCACCAGCAGCTCATGGTCAACGGTATCGAAAGCAGCTGACAGATCTAACAAGACCAGAAGGGTCGGCTGCCCCCGTTCTAAAGCACGGCACAAGTCGTTGACCAAGGCCACAAGCACAGTCTCCATGTCATATCCCGATCAAAAGCCAGACTCTGAGTGGTTCAGGGAACCAACCCAGTCTGGATGGTCCTGGAGCTGCTGGGCTACCACCTGCTCAAGGTTAATGGGAAGGTTAGAGCCAGGCTGGTAGCTGGCAAGGACGTTAACGTCAAGGGATGGTTTTTTGAGCAAGGGCTGCACCACAACCTCCTTAAGAGACCCTGGGACCCTGCCCTTCTCAAGGGAGGCGTTGACCACCCATGCCAGCATCAGCCCTAACGTCTCCCTGGGGGCCTTAACCAGCCAGGATGGGCAAGGATCTGATTAACATGTTGTGGCCCTAACAGCCCCCAGGACATCCCCCACATCAGCAGGGATCACCGACTGAAATTGTTCCCACAAAATAGGACAAGCCAGGGCATTCATAGCCTCTGATTCCCCAACTGTATCAACTATGGCGGCAAAGTCATGGTGAATGCGAGCGATTTTGTCCACGGAAAAATCAATAAAGCTATCAGTGGGCCCAGGAAACCTCCACTTCCAGGTGGAGGGAGGCTGGACTGACCAACTCCTCCACCACCCGGAAGAGCTCCGCCGGGCGAGATTTCGTGGACGCTATGATGGCAGCAAAGAACTTCTTTGCTGCCCGCACAGCCATTGCATAGGCTTTCAAACTGGCTCTATGCTGCAATCGGTCGGCTTCAGCACGAGTACGACGCCACCATCACTCTAACCGCCTCCCCTCACGTTTTACCTGCCGCAGGTCCTTCGTGAACCACGGGGACCTGCGACTGATGTTTGGGAAGCGGACGCCTGGGAGCCGCCTGGTCAATGGCCTCCGATAGCCAGCTGTTCCAAACCTAACGAGGTCATTGAGCGGACGGGCATCAAGATCAGAGGGTATTTCCCCCAGAGCATTCTGGAACTGCTCCAGTTCCATAAGTCTCTGAGGGTGAACCAATTTAATTGGTTCCACACCTTTCCGGGGACAGACATGTGCCAGGAGCTGGGTCCGAAGGAGATAATGATCCGACCATGACGAGCGCTTTCAGCACATTCCCCACTAGCGGACCCCCCACCTCTGGGCCAGTGCAGAAAACCAAATCCAGAGTGTGATCACCATCATGTGTCGGGCCATCTGTCAATTGAGACAAGCCCATGGTGGCTATGAACGCATGCTCTGCTCCAACAAGACCAGTGTCAGCGTGGATGTTGAAGTCGCCCCAGAACCAAAGTCCTTGGGGACCTCAAGACCACCTCCACCACCAGCTCAGCTAGGACATGTAGGGAAGCAGCTGGACAGGTAGGTGTACGGTATACCAGCAGGATTCCCAAACTGCCTCCAGCCAAATCAAACACCAGACGGAGGCACTCTACCCCAGGTGGATTCTGCACCGGATACCGCCGAACTGACCACTATTCCTTAAAAATAACAGCTACACTGCCACCCCCTCCCCCCGTCCCTCCAGCCATGGCTGGTGCTGCACGGAGTACACAGCCGGCACAAGGTCAGCCAAGATAGGCCCCAATTCAGTGTCCAGCCAAGTCTTTGTAAGACACACGAGATCGGCCGTCTGGTCCTGGACTGTAGATGATTTATTTACCACCGACCACGCGTTCAACAGCACCAGAACAGGGCTAGGAGCCATCTGTCATGATCACCACACCTCCTGCTGGGGGACCCAAGAGTGGGACAGGGACCAAGCACCTGCCCCCACTCAATGATGGAACTGATCTCTCCCACGGACCGTATCTCCCCAGACCTGTCACGACCTGTATCGCGAAACAGGGAGTCCCGTCAGACTGGTGAGAGAGACACACACCCCATCCCCACCTCACTGGGGGATACATTGCCCACCCACCCATTGAGGGCACACACACACCCCTGACACCAAGGGGAAGCCCCCAACTCAGTCCCTCCTTGTAATTTGCTCTCACCGGGGTTCAGGATACTCCCCCTCCGTTTACCCCCAGAACCTGCAAATGTGCAGGGAGTACCTACCCCGCAACAAAATCTACCCCCTCCGCCCCCCATCTTTCCTTGTCCCCTTAAGGACCTCCTCCACAGCAAAAGTGTGATCAGAAGCTTGTCCATTATTACATGGACAGGTATTCCAAGTTCTTGTAAGTGAGATAGTTACCGCCAGGCAGCTCCCTAACTATAGTTTGAGTTTCTGGATTTGAAATTCAGATAGATGTTTACTGATAAATTTGCACTTTTCTGGTAAGAGAAAATGCTATTAAAAACCCTGACAATTCATGTGAAGATACAAAGTTCTTCATCATGAGGTTGGGAATGGAAGGGGAGGGGGGAGAATAAGAGTAAAAGGAAGAAAGTCTTTAATGAAGATCCCATTAGCAGGTTGAGATTGGTTTTGATTCTTAAGCCTGTGGGAAAGATGGACATTAAGGCCCTGATCCTACGAATACGTGAGAGTAGTCGTATTGAATCCAAGAAGACTATTCATGCACGTACAGTTATGCCTATACATGAGTGCTTATAGAATTGGGGCTTTAATTCATCAATTTCCTTTCTCTGCTGTCTGCTTTGTCTGGTAACTGTGGTTTCTGTGAACTTTTAAAAAATTGAACTTCTGAAGAGCCTTTTCAGAACAGTGGGCTTTTTAATGTGGAATTTATTTTCAGTCTTTCTAAATGAAAGGAATTTTGAATGTATGAAGTATTGTATGAAAGTTTCTCTTAAATGCATGCTGTCTGGTTGGAAAAAAACAAAACAAATTAATTGCTCGCAATAATGACTTTTAAATTGGTAAAAATAAAATTTGTACATAAATTCACAGTTTGTACTTCACTCATTGTGGCCAACGTAGCTACGCTTCATTATTTAGTTTTCTGGTTTCTTTGCATTAGCACATCTCTTTGATGCTTACATGCTAAACACTTATAGGGGATGGGTTTTTTTGTGGGGGTGTGTGTTGGGTTGTGGTTTTGTTTTTTTTAAACTTAAGGAAAACTCTCTAAATGACTTTGGGTGCTTTGAGAGTTTTCCTGGGGGAACATCTGTTAGGGCTTTAATTTCTCTTTAAACAAAATTGTCCTTTTTAGATCGAAGGACCTATCTGTAATCGCTGTACAGCGCCAGATACTTTGTTAGCACTGTATAAATAACAATAATTGTGTCCCTTAAGTGCAGATGGAAACTAGCCATGTTTTGCTGTATTTTGACCTTCTTGAGAACTATTTTGTGTACACAATCCTGCCTGGACTGAACACTAAACAGCCCGGCAGATTTGGAATCATGAAGTGCTCCAAGTGCCATGGCAGAGGGGTGCTATATAAAAATAATTATTAAATTATTATTATTGTCCCGAGTAAGAAAGGGCACCTGCTTTTAATTAAAACAAAAACAAACCATGATTTGATTTATACGTAGGAAGTGATGCAATATAAACGTACCAGGGTCCAATGGCCAGACCAGAGAGACTTATTGTTCTGGAATTTCACTGCATGATGTGGAGAATGCTTTGAACACCAGGCTCTTGTTTATTTTTATTATTGGCAGTAAAAGGGAATCAACATTTGAAGTATCCATAAAAATTTGGTGGTCTTCTCCCCTAGATTCATAGACCACCACCTGAGACTATAGTGGGACTTACAAAGGTTTGTTAAAGAGAAAACTGGAGTCCTGCATTCAAACCAGAAGTACATTTATAGAGAAGCTTTTTTAGTCACTCGACCTCCGCAGCACACATTTGCTTAATCCTATTTGGAAGTTTGGCTTTGCGTGCTGTGTTGCGCACGACACCTGCTGACTTTGAAGAAAAGCCAGCTTTCTCAGTTACTCTGTATAGGCTTTCTATCTCTGCCCTTAAAAGCAAGACCAAGTCTTCTTTTGGACTTTTCTGGTTTTGCTCGAAAATGAAAATAGTTGTTTGCTTTCTTACTAAAGCATGTGTTTCTCAAGGGCAGAAAATATTGACAGTGCTTCATTTTACAGATTAGCCACAACATGTCTTGTGCAGTGATGTTAATTATAGAGATAGAGATTATGTGTATTAGCATGAAAATGCATTTGCCTATTAATGTTTCAAATTTTTATAATTAACCTTGACTGTAGTAGGAAAAGGAGCAACAATATGCTCAGTTTCTTTTTAAACTTGAAGTGCGCAGAACAAACTAACTCTGGAAACATCTGATTGTTCAAACTCTCATGGATGAAAATGGTGTTTGTAATGTAAATGCCTCCCTCCAATGCACAAATAGTTTGATTAGGCTTGTATCATCATCTTGTGCTAAGTCTCTCTGTTGCTCACTTTTACTTTCCCTGCAGCTGCAGACAGTCCAGCTGTGAAAGAAGGAAAGCTCATAGAAAATGGTGTTCTTGTAAACGAACCCTCAGGAAAACAAATGCATAGGTATGCACTATACTACTTCAGTTCAATGTGTGGGAATTACAAGAATTCTTATAAAACTAAACTTCTAATTTTTAATCCTCCTGCTGTTTGGGGAGTTTTGCTGGCAGGGGTAGGAAGGAAGAACCTGTGTGGCTTTGTGCTGGCCAAAAGGTGGTGGCCTTAAAGCTAAGGAAACCTATCTGCTTAATACCTCTTATGCGTCACACACTCCTTTTGCTTTCAATGCTGACCTCAAACTTGATCAGCTAGGTTTCTTCCTGCTGTTGTGTGCTGGATGGTACAGCATGCATCGTGTTACTGTATGAAGTATGGAGTACAGAATTTTTGCTGTTTTGTTAGTGACTGTCCTTAAATGGTAGCAATTTCATTTTGCCTGTGCAGACCTTCTTTCCAAGCAGAAGGATATAAGGAGCTGCCTAACTTGAGTCAGACCAATGGTCTATCTTAGCCCAGTATTGTTACAACCTGACATGGCAGCAGGGGTTTCAAATTTGGCTCCAAATCCAGCTTTTCCGGGGTCTCTGGCAGAGACCAGCACAGGCGTGGTACCTGAGACCCCTCCAAGATCCCCAGCACAGGCGTGCTACCAGAGATCCTGAATTGGAGAGGCCGGGGATTGAACCTGGGAACTTATATATGCAGAACATGTGCTCCTACCACTTGAGCCACAGCCCCACTCCAGAGAACTGTGTTTAGCTCACTCATCTGAAAAAAGTTAAATGTCTCATGAACATTTAAAATCCATTTCACTAAACAAGTTTTCATTTTGTGGGCACTGTTTGAAGTGGGAGGTTTCAATGCAGGGTGTCTCAAGATCTAGCTATTCTTATCCTAAAATATTATACTGATCGGGTAACCAACTACCTGGAAAATTGGTCATTTCCATGATCAATTTACCTTCCCCTCTCCCCAAATCTTACTGATTTGGTAAGTCAGGATATAACCCCCCACCCCCACCCAAAATTGAGACTGTAAGCCAGTATTCTGGAACATCAGTACCCAAACTGGTTACTAATCAGGTACCAGAAATTCAAAGAGTATACCTAATACCCGTCCTCACAGGTCCTTGTTTCAACTAGACTCCCAATATATCCAGCAGCCAGAGGGAGAAGCTCTGCTCCTCAACAAATGAGCTCCATCTCCTTTTGCTCTTACATTCTCTTCTCAGCATTCCCAGTGCATAGAGAGGAACAAAGCTCTCCTGCTTATCATTATGCTTTGTCATTTCATGGTCTCCATGTTGTCTTTCAAGTGAGTTTCCTGGGAGGCAACCAGGAAAGAGGTTTCTGAGGTTTGAATTCTCAAACCTGAAGAGAGACAACTTTCTTTCTCCTGTTTCTTGTTTGTTTCTCTCTCCTGAAAGAGGGACTTTGACTCCTGAAAGAGGGACAGTGGGATTCAGCACCCAAAGAGGGATTGTCGCTCTTAAATGGGGACAGTTGGGAGGTATGTGATAGGTCTGGATCATGAAAATCCTTTACTTGGTGAAGACAAGGCCCCTGTTTTGATTAATTGAAATATATGTATTTCAAACAGGCAGCTCAGTAACTCATCAACATACAGTGGAGAAACTGGGAAGTCTCTGCACCAGAATAGCACGGCAGAGCTGCCGAAGACACCAGCAGAAAAGAACACTTGGAAACTGACAGAAGCTGATACAGCCAAGACTGGGAGGGTGAGATTTAACTAATTTTTTTCTTGACTTGTCAAAATCAGTACAACTCGAAAACCTGCAGCCTTCAAATGTAGGAGTAAGGAACAAATAACTTATATGGGGCATTGACAAAGGCTCATTTGAGACCTGGCAGATCGCTGTGTGAGACATCAGTCTCTCTGCATTCTCTTTGTTGTCAGACCTGGGCCGAAGACTTTTTCATAGGTACAAAAGGTGCAGAGAATGATCAAATAGAAAGTCATTTTAACCGACTATGATTAGAACTGTTACCTGAAAATTTAAATGGTTGAGATGAAAATTTCTGCAGCTAATTTTAACTCTGTGCCTGTTTCTGGAAAGAGGCTGCCAGGTTGTAGCAAGCTCTACTCCCTGAACAACTGTCTAGAGGGTTTGGAATTCTGACAGTTGGATGCAAACCAAGTTTCCACTGTTAAATAGAACTGCTTAATCCCAGCACGTGCAAGATTGTTTTTCTCGAAAAATCTTTCTGCTAGATCACTGGCAGAAAAATGCTTTTCTGCTGCAAACATAAATGCCCACTGTTTCACTTGAATCTTTAAATGTAGCTTTGTTGAATTCCTGTCTGTAACTATCAAGTGTTAACATTGGGCTCCCAGATTTCACTGCTACACTACTCCTGCGCTCAGTAAGATTTGTATCCTGTGGTTATTAAAATCTGGAGTGGTCTTATAGCTAAAGCACAAAAACAAAAGCCAAGACTCCTGTGTTATATATATATGGCTCTGCCAAGGACTGTTGGTATAATATTGGCAAGTTAATTTCTCACTTTCTCCATCTGCAAAATGGGATTAAATATGCATTTCATAGAGGAGTTATGAGGATTAATTAGCAATTTTTTATAAAGCATTCGTTTAAGACTTTGTTTTGTGGCCACCGCAAAAGAAATCCATCCCAGTACGTTTTTAGTATCTCTTTAACTGGTTGATACCATCTTTCAGTGGCTGAGTATATAGAATTGTAAGTCCTGTTGCTTCATATATAAAGTGGCTCTTTTCCCTTGTGTCCTTAGGTAAAGGCAACAGTGTACTGGGAATATATGAAGGCTATTGGACTTTTCATTTCTTTCCTGAGCATCTTCCTTTTTATATGTAACCATGTAGCCTCCTTGGCTTCTAACTACTGGCTAAGTTTATGGACAGATGATCCTGTTATCAATGGCACCCAGCAGCACACGGATGTCAGACTGGGAGTGTATGGCGCATTGGGAATTTCTCAAGGTTTGCTTGGAATCCTTTATTTTAAGCTATGTTAAAACTTAGCTTAGCTATCTTGTTCTACTCACTCAACTACATGTTATCCACAAAGCTTCTAATGAGCTGCAGTCATTTGTTGAGCCCTGGATTGAAGCATTGGCTGGCTCAGTAATCTCTCGCTGTTAACCAGTGTGTGTGGGAAGTTTTTTAAAATAGCTGCAATAAGCTATTCAAGTTAGTGAATTTGGTTTCCTTCTAATGTGGAGGGACAAATTTGTGGAAATGGGATATAAAGCCAGAGGTAAGTTCAGGTTTCTCCTGGCCAGGGGGTTCAATCCAGGTCAGGATTGGAATGGAATGAACTGACCAAGCAGTGCAGGGCAGCTTTCCCAGGAAGCTCAGGCAGTTGCTGCTTGTGACGTATTTGTTCTGCTGATTAATAGCAGTGAGGCTGCAGAACATTCTTTCCTGGGTTTGTCAAATTTAAAATGAAGCAGAATTCTGTTCATAATTTCCCATAGCCAGTCCTGCAATGAACATTTGTACAGAGGATTTCTCTGGCTATGTGTGCCAGTACGTTGAAGCTGCCCACTGAAAAGCGAACATTTCCTGCATATGAGAGCATCTTTTTTGTTGTTGTTAAATCTTGCTGGCACTCTGTCCAAATAGTTCTGGTCACCCAAATCCTGTCCTGTAATAAGTTTTAGAATGAAATTTGGTTAAACAGGTGAATTCATGTCCTCAAACAATCATAAGTGAGGGAGGGCAGGAAGATTTCTTTGAGAGTATTAATTTAAGGCCATTGCTTTTTAATGTATTTGTTTAATTAATTAAAGTACATCTCTCCCTTGTCTCCCTTTCCCTACCTCTTCTACATTGTAAACTCGGTGGGGCAGGGACCTGTCTCTAATTAATGACTCTTCAGTGCCAGGTATATTGTCTGCACTATATAAATACTCAATAATTGTTTTTTCCTTTCAGGCATTGCTGTGTTTGGCTACTCAATGGCTGTTTCAATAGGGGGAATCTTCGCTTCACGCCGCCTACACCTTAACCTGCTTCACAATGTCCTTCGGTGTCCAATGAGCTTTTTTGAACGTACACCTAGTGGGAACTTGGTGAACCGGTTCTCTAAGGAGATGGACACCATTGATTCCATGATTCCTCAGATAATCAAAATGTTCATGGGTTCAACCTTCAATGTCATTGGGGCATGCATCATAATTCTCTTGGCCACACCAGTGACTGCTGTCGTTATTCCGCCACTGGGGCTTGTCTATTTTTTTGTGCAGGTAAGAAAAATCAGTCTTTGTGATTGTAACTGGAGTCTATATTTGCCCTATTGAGCAAGCTGACAGACTACTCTTGAGTACCCTATGAAGCATGCTGTGCCGGGCCAGCCAGCCAGCTAGTTGGATAGTAGCTGAACGCTCCTTACCAGATCATTTTGAATAGGAAACTGTGCTAGAGACGGTCTTTTGCTGTTGGGGACCATTCCATTGTATCTAATGTGTAGAAGATAACAGGAAACGTTGTGCTTTTGAGAGGCTGCTTAAGCAGCTAAACAACATTTATCCTTCCAAAGGGCATCAATACATTTCTAAAGTGTGTGATAGGACAGGAAAATGACTGTCTTAAAATAAGAAAAAGTGGAGGCACCTTTTTACTTAACAACCTATACAAGCGGCAAATCTTTGTGCTTCAGACTTTTTTCCACCTGTTGACAGAGTTAATATAGCTGTACGTGGAGGAGAGCTCATCTCTTTTGCCCAATCATCAATCGGTTTTCAGCCAACTTCAGAATTTTTCTTACCAGTGCTCACCGGTGGTCTCCTGTCCACTTTATTTTAGATTTCTACGGTGGAGCTACTTGCATTTTGTGAATGACAATGATCACAATTGTATATCTGCTGTATTTTAATTAATTTATTTATTTGAATGTGTTCGTTTGGTATAAGATTGTTATAGCCTAGGAGGCAAACAATAAAAAGTTTGAATTGAATTGATACCAGTGCTCAGCCATAAGACTGAATTGGGCTTGATTTTTAGATTGCAAGCTGAGTTTACGGGGCATGTGTTTGAGGAAAAGCATCTTCCCTTGTAATGTTTGAGCAAATGTGAATCTGAATTCACGCTAGATAGGTGCAATCAAGTGCATTTTTTAGAAGTAGGATTCTTTATCTAGATGATGATTTTTATCCATGGTAATTCTTTGCATGAAATTAGACTGTATTGACTTGCTTTTATTGATAATTGAAATTGCATCCAAACTGTGTATACAGTAGGAACCCTATTTTAATCCCTGACTCTTATTTCCCAGCGGTTTTATGTGGCCACCTCGCGTCAGCTGAAACGCCTTGAATCAGTCAGCCGCTCTCCAGTGTATTCCCACTTCACTGAAACTCTGCTGGGTGTCAGCGTTATTCGAGCCTTTGAGGAACAAAAACGTTTCATACACCAGAGTGATCTGAAGGTGGATGAAAATCAAAAAGCTTATTTTCCAAGCATCGTTGCAAACAGGTAGATGGGCATGAACGTTGGGTTAAATTATTGCAAGCCAGTTGGGTGAAATTCTCACTGATTTCAGAGTAAAGGTTTGCTTAGTGTAAAGATCCTAGAATGTGCGTATAAAGCATTCTTTTAATACCAGGATTAATAACTTTTCTTAATGTCACTTATACTTGAGATGGGTTTGATTTACATGTATATTTAGGATATTTGGACATTTAGGACACTTGTTCAGTTATTATTAGGAGATGAGACCTGCGGAACTTCCTCAAACACAAGGCTTAAATAATTTAATGGTGGGTACCTGGCATGCATAATTTCAGGGCTAGCACAGGAGTTATTGCCTCTGAAAGAAGTGCTGTTTTTGTCCTGATGAATTCTTTCTCTCTGTAGTATTGGATGCTATGAGAGATGCTATTCTTTGTTAATGTTCTTCAGAACGGTGAATAATTGATTTTCACCAGATTAATTATTCCTATAGGCTTTTGGTATGTGAAATTTTCCAAACTTGGCAAGCCTTGTGTGCCATTGTTAAAGAGAAGCTCTATAGCTTCAGTATAACTGTTTGTCCCCAAAGCCTTCATTTAACTGCCTTCGCTGTTAATCCAGTTCTGTGTTCAGAACTCTGGCTTTTAATCAGATCGACCTGTTTGTGTTCTCAGATGGCTGGCAGTTAGGCTGGAATATGTTGGGAACTGTATTGTGCTGTTCGCAGCACTGTTTGCAGTCATTGCTCGGAACAGCCTCAGCCCTGGATTAGTTGGACTTTCCATCTCTTATTCGTTGCAGGTAATTCATTTTAAGAAACCCTTTCTAAATCAACGATGGTATCACAGCATCATGATGTAGCTGGGTTCAATCCCAGAACAGCATTTTAAATGATACGTTTGCTTGGTGTTGTCGTTCGTGTGGACTCTCCCAGAGCATTTTATAAACTTACATAAAAGTAATGGAGGAAAAATGGATTTGAGGAATACCTCAGGAGCATATTTGAAGAAAGAAAGAGAACAAGGTGGGGGAGGGAACAGACGGGTTTGCATGTTTTATAGAAGCTGATATGGGGGTGCTGAGAAAATTCTCCAGTAGGGCATGGTTGTGGCAAGAAACACTGCTTGGCAAAAGAAATGCAGTGCCTGCAGGGATGATGGGTTTGTTCTGACCTTGTAAACTGCAAACTGCCCTTCACTATCAGTCTGACTGACTGCCCTTGATATCCAGTGTAAAATCTAAATGTACGATCTTTTGTTAGATCACAACATACTTAAACTGGTTGGTTCGTATGTCGTCTGAGCTGGAAACCAACATTGTGGCTGTGGAAAGAGTCAAAGAATACTCTGAAATGGAGAAAGAGGTACCGTTGGATTTAGCTATTCTACTTCTCTGCTAGGAATGCCTTACCTAGGCTTACTCTTCTTACCCTGCAGAATAGAGAAAGTCAGACTGGGAAAGCCCTTGAATAATAATAACCAAGCAAACCGAACGGGCCTGATGAAAGGTGATGACTCTGTCCTAGAGCGTGTGCTCATGCTCCACCTCCCTGACGGGGTGGGTGAGACCTAAGCCTGTGGGCCTTGGGATCCCACCTCAGCTGGTGCGTGCCAGCCCCCATCTTCATCGCGCCACGGGGCTTTCGTTTCCAGAGCCTCTGACTCTGGATTACTCTGTCCAGGTGGGGCGGATTCATACGGAATGATGAAGATTTTCTTATTATGAATGAGATTTGTGAGATTCCATCCCCAGAGTTCAAAGATAAGGGTACAAATAAGACAGCCAGTGAATCGTATGAAATGATGATGTGTCTCAATCTCTGCACGATTAATAGCTCTTTTCAATTTCAAAAATTGTTAGGGTTTTAAATGTTTTTATTGAATTTTATTGTTCTTTTTCTGGTCTTGTAAGCTGCCCTGAGATGCCATAGGCATGAGGGGGCGGCTAATACATATAAATAAATAAAATTTCCTAGTTCCAGCTCTGGTGATATCACATTTTGTGCAGACAAAAGATCGAGCACAATTGACTGTGTGATAATAGGGGCAACCAATTGGGTTCACATCAAACATTTTGCAATCTCTCATCGTGCGGAGAGTGACCATTTCCCATTGATTTTGCAACTATCTTGGGGAAACCCTGCTGGCTTAGAATTATCAATAGCATGATTACTCTGTGGTTCCCCCCTCCCATTCCAATTCTTTTGGGTATAGAGAAGACAGCTGTGTTAGTCTGGAGTTAGGCAGTAGAAGAGCTAGCAGCACCTCAGAGTTGCTGTTTATGAAAGCTCTTGCCTCCTTTCACCAGTTAATTTCTAAGATGCTATTCTGTTTTTCCTTCTGCACTTCTTTTGAATCGACCTTTAAAAAACAAACAAACAAAAACAATCAAACCCTGATACTAGAATCTTAATGCTGAGAGTACCCTCCAGTGGCAACATTTGGTATTGCAGGTAATTTTCGGCATACATGTGCTGTCCATAAATTATTTGAACTGACTTTTGTAAGAAACTTTTCCTTTAGTTTAGTCTGCTCTGAAGTAACAGATGAGCTGTGCAAATGCCATTAGCTTGCTGGAGATGTATGCAGATACTTTTTTGTTTCATTTAGTCAACAGATTTTTCCATGCAACAGCTCCCTCCTCTCAAATTGAGGAATTGGGTTAAAATGAAATGCAATATTATTGGTGCTTTGCTTTTAGGTAAAAATAACTTATTACTCTTCTTTTTTTAAAATCCTTTTCCCCCCTCCAAAAACCTCCCCAGTTTAGTTTTGTTTGTAATGTGACCTGGGTTTACGTAATAGTTTGAGAACCGTGCCTAGGTTCTGATTCGTACAATGAAGCTTAGTGAAAACCTTCCTTTCTTTAATAAGTTTAATCAGCTCTAATAACAAACTCAGTGAGATCTCCTTCAATTTGTCAACTAGGCTGAAAGTATTTTTATTTGTAGCTTGTAGTGTTTTGTGCAAGTGGGCCAGATTCTGTTCCTGTTTAAACTTACACTGTATTCAAGTGCAATATTTGTTCATTACCACCTGGTGAGTCTCACAGCCCTTGCTGAAGCAGCCAAGCTGTTTCTAGTTAGAACTAAGCATTTCCCCTTTTGGGAAAATAGATGGTTTTTTATTTTATTTTTTAAATAGTATTCAAATTCTGGCAGGTATTTTTCTTGCTCAGAAATGGTGGGAAGGCTTCTAGCCGTGAACAAGGGTAATTGAATGTTCTGGCCTTTGTTCTTTCAGGCAGCATGGAGAATTGAACAAACTGCTCCACCAAGCAAGTGGCCTCATGAAGGCAAAGTGGAATTTAGAAGCTTTGGCTTACGTTATCGGGAGGATTTAGATTTAGTTCTAAAAAACATAAACGTTACTATCAATGGAGCAGAAAAGGTAAGCAGTATCTCTGCTTTTTTGATAGTGGTATTATTTTATAAACTGTGTCTGTGAGAGAACTCCTCGTGCAGGCAATCAGTAGGACTGGGGCCCAAAGACACATCTGCACCAAAATATTGAGAAGACTGGTCTAAGAACGTTTCCTTTTGTCAGTCATTATGGACTATTAGCACTCATTGCACAACACTGTTCCTCCTTGCAAACTCTCCAGGTGCTGCTTAATCTGTGTTTTTCTTATCCTGCAGCATTACGGTCACGTTACAGCTAGTATATATATATTATGTATATTAATGATTTATTCTTCTGTGTGTTTAAAATAAAACAATCCAAAATTAAAGTGGAAGACAATAATACCTAAAATCACAGTTGCAAATGTTAAGCAAGGAGAAAGGGAAGAATTTCTGAATGTCTTGGCACAACTTTGCCAGATTAGTCTTGTAGTAGAGGCTCCAGTGCCTCCTGCAGAAAAGTCAAAATGTTTTCCTGCTGGGTATTAAATTTTGGGGGGTCACTTGCTTCATTTTTCTTCAGTTATGAAGCAGTTAGTTCTTAATACAACTTAATCTACTTTCTTCGTCACTTGATTAATGTGCCTTTTCAATGCATTCACTTTCTGAAACTGTTCGCTTCCACTGCAGTAAAGACAGAATTCTTGTGGAATCTCTACCCCTTTGATGTTGTTCCTTCCCAGAATTATTAAACAGTAACACCTTTCTGCTTGTTTTGTAAAAGGTGGGAATTGTTGGAAGAACAGGAGCTGGGAAGTCCTCCCTTACTTTAGGTTTATTTCGCATCAATTAATCTGATCAAGGAGAAATCATTATTGATGGAGTTAACATTGCAAAAATAGGGCTCCATGACCTTCGGTTCAAGATCACCATTATTCCTCAGGTAAGTGTAAACTTTATTCTCCCATGACAGAGTCCTAAAGTGTATTGCTGCTTAGTCCCAGTGGATGCATGAAGCACAAGCAGCCCCCCTGTCATGGCACTTGAAGCGCTTTCCATATAACACAACTTTTAATCCTCCCAACAACCCTGTGAGGTAGGTTAGGCTGAGAGAATATTGTGGCTAGCCCAAGGGCACCCAGCGAGTTTCTGGCTAAGGTTTCAGGACTGTGGTTCCTAAACTTCACCCTCATTTTGAGAGAATAACTGTAGGGCCTGGGGTTTGATCCGGAGCCTGGTGAAGTGAATAGAAGATTTTCCATTGACTGCAGTAGATTCCATCCATGCTGGCTTAGGTAGTTGATTTGTTGAATGCCGATTTGGTTTGAGTCAGTTGATCACCACACGAGATGCATCTTATCTTCTGAAGTTGATTTAGCTTGAATCAACAGATATATTTTCTCAGAAATTTGCTGAGAATGACTTTGTAGTGCAGTGGAATGATCCAGTATTCTGTTCTTTCCAGGAAATGGCTGAAAGTCAGTTAACAACCTTACTGCACAATATGTTATGATGTAATTGCTCTTTACCCAGAGAGAAATTTGCTCTTGGAAGAGAGAGAGCAGCTTGTTTTCGTATCATTTTATATGCATGGAATGATGAGCTACTTTCATATAAGTAGGCTTGCACAGGCTTGATCCTGCATGCTGTCCAACATTGGGAGTGCAGAAGCAGTGTGGAAGATGCCAGCCTCAGGTGACTTAAGGGTCTGAAATTCTTCTGGACCAAAAGGACCAATTCATTATATTCCCTCCTCGATTTGCAAAGCAAAGATGACCCCAGGGAAACTGGTCCAAGTGTTTCTGAAGTGTGCTTTTCAGGACTGTCACCCTGTCACTGTTGGGTTAAGTCCAGTTTTTTCCATATGCCCCAAATTGTCTAAAAATATCCCCATAATGTCAATTAATATACAGTTTTTTACTTCCCATAAGCCGTTATTCACCAACACTATCCACACAGTACTTCATGCTCTTCAGTAGATTGTAATCCATATTATTCTCCTCCTTTCTTGTTTTGCTGGTTTATGGGAAGCAGAATATACATATTTACTTGGAAGTATTCGCTCACTGAAATGAAGATTCAAATTTGTGAAACAAAAAATGCATTTGTGTTTCAGCTGTAGTAGTAATATGCTACTGGTTCTTCCGATTGGAGGCTTTTTATTATGGATCATATTATTCTTAGGTTTAATTCCCCCCTTTCTTAATTGTATGTAAATGTATGAAAATAGTTGTTCCCTTGACAGGTGAAATAATTCTACAGTAAGCACAAATGTACAAATTGCTGCACCATCAGAGGTTTATTCCCTAGTGATACATTTCATCACACTGGGTTTGGCAGCCAAAATCATTTAAATCTGTTTTATATGATTGGTTTCAGATGTTTCTATGTTGCATGGTTTTGTTTTTACAATATTTGCATATTTGTACTAAAGTAGAATGGGAACCTAAAACGTGATTGCATTAAACATTGATTACAAAATTTTGGTCCAACGTTGGGCTTAAAAGTTGATTAAGAACATAAGTAGTGCCATACTGAGTCAGACCAATGGTCCATCAAACCCAGCATCCTGTTCTCCGACAGTGGCCGATCTCGATCACATGGGTGAAGAACCAACAGTCACAATGGACAATCCATTCCCCGTTGTTCACTCCCAGCTCCTGACAGTAAGAGGTTCATCCCGTAAGCTACTCGATTAATAGCCGTTAATGGACCTAATCTACAACAACTTATCCAGGACTTTTTAAAAGTCAGCTATACTACTGGCCTTGACAACATCCTCTGGCAACAAATTCCATAAGTTAATTATGTGCTGAGTGAAGAAGTACTTCCTTTTATTTGTTTTAAATCTGCCGGCAAGTAGTTTCATGGAGTGTCCCCTAGTTCTAGTACTATTTGAGAGGGTAAATAACCATTCCCTATCTACTCGTTCCACACCACTCAAGATTTTTATAAACCTCTATCATGTCCCCTCTCAGTCTTCTCTAAGTTGAAGGAGACCCAGCTTGTCAAGCCTCTCTTTGTACAGAAGCTGTTCCATACCCTTTATCATTCTCGTTGCCCTTCTCTGTACCTTTTCTAGTTCAGCTCCGTCTTTTTTGAGATGGAGTGACCAGAACTACAAACAATATTTCAGGTGTGGTCGCACCATTGATTTGTATAGAGGCATTATGACATCTTCAGTTTTATTCTCCATCCCTTGGTGAATAACTCCTAACATTCTGTTAACACACTGGGCTGAGGATTTCCGTGTATTGTCCACAATCACTCCCAGATCCTTTTCCTGAGTGGTAACTCCTAGCTTAGTACCCAACATTGTGTACTCATAGTTTGGATTATTTTTCCCTATGTGCATCATCACTTTGTGCTTGTCCACTTTAAATCTCATCTGCCATGTAGATGCCCAGGCACCCAGTCTCGTAAGATCCTGTTGCAATTCTTCACAGTAAGCTAATATTTTAACTACCTTGAATAACTAGGTGTCATCTGCAAATTTGATCACCTCACTCCTAATGCCCTTTTCCAGTTCATTAATGGATACATTAAACAGCACCGGTCCCAGTACAGATCCCTGGGGCACACCACTTTTTACATCTCTCCACTGTGAAAACTGACCATTTAAATAGTCCTACTCTTTGCTTCCTATCCTTTAAGCAGTTATCCTATCCTATCCCATGACTTTTTAATTTTCTCAAGTCTTTTATGTGGGACCTTATCAAATGCTTTCTGGGAATCCAGGTACACTATATCTACCGGGGTCTCCCTTGTCCACATGCTTATTTACACCCTCAAAGAATTCCAACAGGTTAGTGAGGCATGACTTACCTTTACTAAATTCATGTTGATGCTTCCCCATTAAGCCATTTTTATCTACATGCCCAGTGATTTTGTTCTTAATGATAGTTCCCACCATTTTGCCCAGCACAGATGTCAGGTTTACTGGTCTGTAGTTTCCAGGATCACCTCTGGATCCCTTTTTAAATATCAGGGTTACATTTACCACCCTCCAGTCCTTGGGTACAGTGGCAGGTTTTAGCAATAAGTTACAAATTACTAACAGTAGGTCTGCATTTTCATATTTGAGTTCCTTCAGAGCTCTGGGGTGAATACCATCTGGTCCTGGTGATTTGTTAGTATTTAGTTTGTTAATTTGCTCTAGAACCTCCTTCAGAGTCACATTGATTTGTGATAGCTCTTCCAATTCATCACCTACAAAGTAAGGTTTTGGCATGGGTATCTCCCCAATAGCCTCTGAAGTGGAGACCGAACAAAGAACTCATTTTAATGCTTCCTTTCTGCTGTAAGTCTCTCCTGAGGGTCTAGGAAGCTTTAGTCAAGGCACATATTAATTTTGCTCCATGGTTCTAATGCTGTCATGATTGTCATTGCTTTGAAAATGGAACAAAAGTCTAGACTTTTGTTACACATGCTACTTTTATTGATTCAACCAATTTAGACTTTACACAATCAGTCTTTGCATGCATAGTTAAGCGTCTCTATTTCATGTAATTTTATTTGGAAAACAAAATTGGCCTTTAAGTTAAGTTGATGATGCTTTTCAGTGCTTCTAATCTAATAGCATTTATTTCTGATCTTCTGAGCAATGATTTATGGAGATGAATTCGCCAAGCAAGAAACTAAAAAATCACCTTCTGCTAAGATTTAAAGAGATCTCTTTTTGGTTACCTGCAACTACTTTATTTCCTTAGCCATCAGAGCAAAAATCTTATTGTTTCATAAAATTATTGATTTCATGTTGTTTGAATAGGATCCAGTATTATTTTCTGGTACTCTACGGATGAATCTTGACCCCTTCAATCAATACTCTGATGAAGAAGTTTGGTCATCTTTGGAACTGGCTCACCTGAAAAACTTTGTATCAGCTCTTCCTGATAAGCTTAATCATGAGTGTGCTGAAGGTGGCGAGAATCTGAGGTATGGTGAAATGCCTTGCTTTGTTCATTGATATGTTGTTTTCAGAACTAAACGTTGAGCAGTATTTCACAAGTGCACAGATTTTGTATGCATGTTAGTTTTATTTTAATTTCTACCTTCACTATAATTTCTGATGTTATTAACATAAACATTGATGTGTCAAGGACCTTACAGTCTTCTCTCAGACCTCCAAGCAGTTCATATGCAAGCCAGATAACCATATAAGTTGTAGGTTGTGTCTTCATTGAGCAACACTTGATTATTTTGAGGTAAAACACAGAAATCCAAAATAAATCACTGTGCTAGAATTTAGTTTTATTTTGGTAGATATTCTACAAAATGCTCAGGAAAGTAGGCTAGATTTATGTTTATTGAAGTGGGCCATCTAAGACCTATTTCTAGCAAACTTGATGCTGTTGTAGTTTTTCATAATTTGGATAGAGAATTGTACCTAACATACAGTTTGCATATGATAGTTGTAATAGGTACGTGTGAAACCAATTTGAAATGAACTGTTACCGAGCTCACTGTGAACTGGCCTCCAAACCAGGTAGAAAATTGGGTAATGCTTTTATAAAACCCTGTACTGTCTAAATACTTCATTCTGGTGTGCTTTGGTGGAAAATGATCGGTGAGGGAGATGCACCTACATCGCTCATGCAGCTTAGGATGGGGGCTATGGCGGGCGCACGCCCGCTGCACATTTAGGGGGTTAGGATCAGCTCCAAGGTGTTGAGGTTGTTTTTTAAAGTCTTCAAAGCTTTCTATGTCTTGTTTCCATTTTAAGCAACTATAAAGGAAGACCTTAAAGTCAAATTCAAAGCCTAAAGCCTGCTAGATGTTGGACTGACAATGTAGAAAAGTTTATAAATGAAATGGCTTGTAAAAGCAAACACTGCAGATTGCTTTTGAATATTGATGCCTATGTTCTTTTCGTTTTGTTTTTTAATGAAGTGTGGGACAGCGTCAGCTGGTGTGCCTTGCTCGGGCTCTGCTTCGGAAGTCCAAAATCTTGGTTCTAGATGAAGCCACGGCAGCTGTTGATCTTGAAACTGATGACCTTATACAGTCCACAATAAGGACTCAATTTGAAGACTGCACTGTTTTAACAATAGCCCATCGTTTAAATACTATTATGGACTACACAAGGTAAAGCCATGCAACTTTTACAAAGGGAAAGTGGTGTTCACTAACCCTGCCTTGCTTAAGGATTGGTGAAAGCAAAATTATTACTTGCAGTTGTCCTGTCCTCAAACCGCTTATTCTGGAGTGGTCCCATTGACTAGTGGGACTATACTTGAGTAAGTGCTCTGAGGGTTGCATCTCTCTAAGTGAGGGAAACCACTGTGTTCATTTGGGATGAATACAACGAGAATAATAGAGGAGGCTGATAATATATATATATTGTAGAATATAATACACCCTGCATTATCTTTTGTTGTGTGAAGTGATAAACTCGGGGTGAGGAACCTGTGGTCCATGGGCCAAATTCAGCCCATTTGGATGTTGACCAATTCCTGGTCTGGGGTTCTAGTCCCTACCTTCAAGAATGAGCTCAGGGGATGGGAGAAGAGATGAGGGCCTGCAGTCAAGGACAGGAGATGGAGCCATGGCATTGACACCACCTTCCCTCAATCCTGAGTGCACCCAATACTTCTACTCCTACCTGGCCCACAGAGCTTGCATTAGTTTTCAGGGTGGTCTGTCGGAGGAATGGGATTCACACCCGGCCCGGCCCCAGGGTTTGTGAGGCCATGTACGAAGTCTTGGTGTGGGGCCTAATTTGCATAATTAGGCCCCACCTAATTATGCAAATGTATACCTTTACATAAAACTTACTCCCTCTGAACAGGCAGGATTCCCATTCTCCACACTCAGAGCAACCATGGAGAAGCACGGCCTCCCAATGCTTCCCCCCCTCCCTCCCCAGCTGAGCGTCTACCACCACTCCCCAGGAGTGGTTCCACTGCAGGGGCAGTCAAGCAGGCAGTGAGGCAGGCACAGAGAGACTGACTGCATCCACTGCCTTACTGGAGGAGGGAGGTGAGCATAGCCAGCCTCATCTCCAGGGCCTGTTGCTTCTTGCTGCCGGTGTCGCCTGTGCCTTGTTCACACATGCAGTGCGACCAGTCCAGAGGTGCTGCTATCATATGCACAAGACACCCAAAATGCAGCCAGCTTATTAAACGCATTATGCCATGAAGAGACATATAACCAGTTCAGTTGTGCCCACATAATCCGTTCATGCTGCCCCCACCCCATAACCAGTTCATTTGTGCCCCTGCCCCCATATAATCAATTCATGCTGCCCCCACCCATAATCATTTAATTTGTGCCCACGGGGCAGCGTGAATTGATTATATGGGGGGTTCAAATGAACTGGTTATGGGGTGCAGGTTAAAGACCGTATTCCTGTTAGCAATAACTTCATTAAGAAGAGTTAGTGAAATAGCAGCCATAATAATCTCAGAACCGTATTTGCAGATTTATTTTCCAAGACAGAATAGATATTGCTTTACATCCTAAATTCCTACCTAAGATAGTATAAGTAAGACAGTTGTGAGAATGTGGCCCTTTTTACACGGGCCTCTCCCACCCATGAACATGCAGATTTCTGTGTGTTCATGGGTGGGGGAGCCCCATGTGAACAATGTGGTGCACACGCCCATGGTGAGTGGGGGTACGTGCGCGCCCACCTAACACGCATCCCCACTCACACACACCCTCCACTCGTCCCCACGGAAACAGCAACCGGCGGAAACGGTGGTTACTATGTGGGTGTGGATGAGTGGTGGGTGAGTGGGGATGCATGTGCAGTCATATGTATGCCCCATCCATGCACTTACGCGCCCACGGACTCCCCACCCGGTGGAACCATGTAAAAATAGCTTGTGAGGAGCCACTCGAAGAAGAACAGAAGGTTGCTACTTTGCAAACAAGGTTCTTTGAGATGGCTCCGAACAGTCTCTCAACACCCACCCTTCCAACCTCGCATGGAATTCTTTTATTTTATTTCTAGAAAAGGTTGGAAGGAACTGTCATTCTGAGGGGGCGAGTCAGTGCTTTTTATACTAGAGGAGCTCGAGACCATCACGTGGTCTATTATTTGAATAGGGTGAGCGTGCAGAACCCAGTTGTGAGAATGTTTGGAGCCATCTCAAAGAACCTTCTTTGCAAGGTAGCAACTTTCTGATCAGCACACGGGCAGGAGCTGTTTGTAAACAAACAGAGTTATCTCCCAGCCCGATTCGGTGTCCCTGCTGCTGCAACACTACTAGGAGGGTGAGGCAGGTGAGGTGGGGTCTGGAGCCATGGAGGGGAGGAAGAAGAACTTTTATTGGGGAGAAGCTGGCTGCAGCCTGCCCCCCAGCCGGCCACGGGGCCATGTGCGGCCGCACATGTGGTCATGCCTGAGGCCGGCCCTGATTCACACCACTGTGCTAAACTAAAGTAGGTTTTAGACATTTACTAAAAATGATGGCGTAAGCAGCGTTCTGATACCTTCTTTGTGCTGTTTTTCTCTTTTCTGTTTCAGAGTTATAGTCCTTGATAAAGGTGAAATTGTGGAGTGTGATTCCCCAGCCAACCTAATTCAAAAGAAAGGTGTCTTCTATAGTATGGCCAAAGATTCTGGCTTGGTGTAATACAAGGACTCTGCGTGCATGTGCGAGATGGGGGGCAGGAATGGACTGGTATGAACACGAGGCGTTGAGATCCATAACTCAACAAAACAATTCCACCTTGAACCCAGAAATATAACCGTTTTAACATGAAGAAAATGGAAGCAACACAACAAATGCAATTCTCCCCCACCCCTTTAAGGATTTATTTTAAAGCCTATGTTACTAGACACTATGTGCATACTGGGCTGAAGACCAAACCTGAGACTCATTCTATTTCTTGTCTCAAAATGTATCAAGAACTACACTCCAGAAATGTTTGACTCTTTAAAACAAGAAGCATCTCTTTTCCTTGTTTCTGAAATTGTCAATTCTTTGTTTGAAAGATCTCTTTAAAATGCTGATTGTTTGCTCATTTTAACATCCATCATGTTATATTAGCTGTCTGCTCTCTGGTGAACTCAGGACACTTATGTGACCCAAAGGTTGCATTTCCTGTGAAATACTGTCATAAGTCCGGTTTTGGGCAATAACTGTATATTATATGATGGTGGTTCATCTGTTTCATAATGTTTATGCTTTGCAGCAGCAGCAAGCTCTGAGAAATGTCTGTCACTGAGATAAAAACTTCCAGTCTCAAAGCAGTATTTAGTAAGTAAGTAGATATGGAATATAGCTCACTCCAAAACCAAACTTTTTGTTTGCACACAGCAGCAGAGGTATTGTAATATTGGGTGCTTAATTCTGCACCCTTTACTCTCTCAGGAGTTTTTATGTGAAAAGTCCCATTTTTATGTTAGTGGGTGCTACTCATGCAAATAAAGGTCAGAGGATCAGTTATACTGGTTGTAGCATCCAGCCTTGTTTTAACCAGCCTCATTTAATTCAGAAGCCCCACATACTGCAAGGATTATTATTAACCAGAGAAATCTGTTCAAGAAGTTGCTACTGTTACTTTGTAAGTCTTGTATAAAATGCTTTATACTGTTCCAAAAAAAGGTCTTTTAATGTCTGCCACAAGGAGCCTGATGACAGACCTTAATTAATGAGGAGCTTGTAAACAGGACTCCGTTGTCAGTGTTTTGCATCACACCTTGGGAGGAAATGGATTTCTTGTGTTCCATACAGTCTTAATTTTATGGAAACTAAGTTGCTGAGGGATGGGGTGAAATCAAATTTTATTTCAGATGGGTCTAAACCCTTCCCCCACTCGGGAACTGTGGACTTCTGTGGATTATGTTGATGACCTAGAAAGTGTCTTTTCTTAGAATAAAGCTATTTATTTTTTGTAAATTATATATATGATTGTTTAAAACTAAATAGACTGGAATTTTCTTTGGTATTTTTGTAATGACTATTTGCAAAGACACCTTGCAGTAAACCTTTTTGTCTGACAATTATCCCCATCTTTGTTTCTTTTTAAACTGTGGCAAGTATGGTTGTTTGATAACTGCTACTGGCTTTGAGAAGCCCTGTGGAGCTCTGTGTACGCTGGTCTCCCAGCTGTGGATTGGGGGTCCAAGTGAGGTCATGCCTTCCGTGGGTGTGACTGCAAACTGAAATTGTGACTCTACCTCAGAATACACTGGAATAAAACATGGGGCTTTAAGAATCTCATGATTCTGAGGGGTATGTGAATCTAGGCTTTTGAACAATCACCTTGGCCCATCTCCTTTCAAGGGTGGGTCGCCGTGAGCACATTGCATCTATGCTTCAGTCTGCACTGGCTCCCAATAGCTTTCTGGGCACAATTCAAGGTGCCGGTTTTGATCTCTAAAGCCCTAAATGACCTGGGCCACATATATCTGAAAGACCCACCTTTTCCATTATGTCCCACTGTAATTCCTGCTGTTGGCTGGGAGTGCTCTCTTGCAGGTACCACCTCCCAGCCAGGTTCATACGGCAAGAACACACAGAGAGGCATTTTTGGTTGCTGCCCCAGCGCTATCTCTTCCCCCTGGAGTTTTTCTAAGCCTGAGTATCTTCTGGAGGCAGCGCAAGACCTTTCTCCTCCTGCTTCCTCGTACTCCTCCTCTTGGGTAGGTCTGCTGTTGACCACCAGAAGGCAGATGTGATGGGGTTTTTTTTTGTTTTTGTTTTTTGCACATGCTCAGCAGAGCTATTCTCACTCTCCAGTCCGTCATCTGCCTTCAGACCACCAGGATGCGCTTTACCAAGCTCCATACCTCCTTTAAAAAAGAAAAAAAGAGGTGACTGTTTAAAAAGGGCAAACGCTCTCAGGCGGGGCATTTAAGGGAGGCGAGCCGGGACGCTGCCTCAGGTTCTCACGGGGTAGATCCCTCTCCCACCCAGCTCCTTGTTACCACCTAGGAGCAGGGGAAGCTGAGCGCGCAGTTTTCACTCTTGGAACTTGCTGCAGTAGGCGCTCCCCCTGCCCTCTATACGGAGACAGTGCGGCTGGGCCCTGCTAGCGAGATAATAACGATGTCGCAAACCGGGACTCCCCCAGTTCCTCCCACGGAGAGTTCTGAGGAGCCGGGGGAGCAGCCACAATCGCAAGTATCCGTGGAATTCCTGGCTGTCTCCATGGGCAGGATATTGGAGTCCTTGAACAAACTGACTAAGAAGTCAGGGGGCAAAGGGCCGCCTCCTCCTCAACGAGGCCCAACAAGAGGGGGCACAAACTAGTCTCTCTCAAAGCAGGGGCAGCTGCCAAAAAACCATTTCTGTGCCCCCTCGTCTGGTCATTCGGACGTAGGGAGGGATCTCCTCACCGACCACAAGGAGGCAGCAAACACTTTGCTGGGAGGACGCTCCCCGCCTTCCCAGCTTCAAAGTCTGCCTCAGACCAAGAAGGATGTCGCAGCAGGGTGCTCCGCACCCAGAGCACTTAGTTTACCCATTAAAGGGTTTTCCTTCAGCTTTTGGTGCCTCTGCACCAGTAAATCGGGGCATGGGCTCCCCTCCCTCCAGGAAGAGGCGGATTGTCAGAGCCGGCCTTTGGACTCAGGCCGAGCCTTACCGGAGCGGGGATCCTCCTAGGAGATACCCCCTCCCGGCCATCTCAGCTCCAGCAATGGCGGAGACCGCCAAAAACTGCTGCGCTGCCACCGGCCGGGCTCAGAGGCCCAGAGCTGAAACCGCCTCAGTGGCGACTAGAGAAAACGCGGCCCACAGGCCCAGGGCTGAACCCGCTGCCGCGACGGCGGCAAGAGACAGAGTCAGAGCCGAGATGGCGGCTGAGTTGGCGGCAGAGGCGAGGGAAACCGAAAGTGAACTCCCCGCCCCCCCACCACCCACGCAGCTTGCGCAAGTTGCCCACAGTCCTCAAGAATCCTTCGGGGAGCAGGAGGACAATGATGAGGAGGTGGCCTCTGCTACCTCCTCCCAAGTAAGAAGGGACCCTAATGCCTTTCAGCAGGCCCAGCTGGAAGCTCTAAGGGCCATGATGGGAGCGCTCTCGCGCATCGAGAGCAACCAGTGGTGCCGCAAACACCCACACCAATGGCCCTCGACCTGTCAAACCCCGCCCAGGGGATCCTTTAAGGGAGAATCCCATGCAGCAGGGAAAGGGAAACATAGAAGCCCCTCTAAGACCAGGGCCTCCCTGGCAGACCTGCTGGGTTCTTCCTCGGGCTGAGGAAGAGGAACAGGGCTCCTCCCCTGAAGAAGGGGAGTTCACAGGGGACAGTTCAGAAGCAGAACTCCCTCCCCCATCAAAGAGGGCTCATAGCCAATGAAAGCGGGACCCTCGCACCCTCGTGTCCTCCTCAGAGGAGGAGTCAGAGGCAGGCTCTTCCACAGCTTCACACCATACCCGGGAAGACAGATCCCAGGATTGGGAGGACATCCTTTCCAAGGGACATAAAGACCTGGGCAGGGAGCTGCCCCATGACCAAGGTCCAAAATTGATTTAGGGCTGAAAGGGTACTGAAGGTCACCCCTAGAGCACCAAAAAAAGGGGGACTCAGACTCTTCTTCGGAAGGGGAAGAGGATTCAGATAGGGATTACATTCCCAAACTAGACCACAACACTACAGGAGCCTCCTTAGATAAGGCCTTTGAGAAAATCATCAAGGCCCAGTGGAAGCGCCCAACAAAATCTTTTAAGCTGACCAGACCTCAACAGACCTTGTGTACCTTTAACAAACGTAGCAACCCGGTCTTTGCCCTGCCCCAAGTGGATGCTACAGCGGCTGCCCTCGCCCGCCAGTCTGTGTTCTCCACTGAGGGCGACTTCTTACCTAAGGACTTGACAGACAAAGGTCTGGAGATTGGCCTTAAAAAGAGCTATGAGGCCATGGCCAACGTGCTACGTATGGCTACCACCACGTCCTACATATCTAGGGTGCTGATGAAATGGTTCAAAATGGGCAAAGATCCCGAACTTTCCCAGTCCCGGAAGCTTGCCACGAATGTGACCCTGGCTCAGGCTTTTCTCATGGACTCCTCTATGGACATCCTGACATGGGCGGCCAAGGGAATGTTTTAATGCTTTTAATTTGATATTGTGTGCCACCCAGATCTGCCTGTGGCAGGATGGGCAGGTTAGAAATGTGTGAAATAAATAAATAGAAGTTGGGCACCACAACTATGAGCTCACACTTGAAGAGTAAACATGGCGCTGCCCTCCTTCGGTTCTAGAAGCAGCCTGTCGTCTACCCTATGTCTACCGCAGCAGCAACCCACTCACAGCAGTCTCCAATGGAAAGAACCCCCTCTTCTTCATATGAGTTATCATGGGCAGTCCCATGCTCACCAGTATCACCAGCAGCATCTCTTCAGATGACGCTTGAAGAGGTTTATAAAAAGACCCGTTATAAGGCATTGCATCCAAAGGCCTGCGCACTGGTTGTTCAATCCGCTAAGTGGATGGCATCCAACATGCTCCCATTCTCCTTAATGGAGACAGGATTTTCGGGAGTTCGTAGAAGTCTTTTTTCCCTGATGGAAAGTCCCAAGCAGGGTGTACGTTGCCACGAAAGCCATGCTGGAACAGTACACAGAAGCAGTCAAGAGAGTGAAGGGAGCTTTGAGGCGGGCGGGGGGGGGGGGGGGGAGTCCATCTCACCATGGACTTGTGGACCAGTGGTGCCCATCAGGAATATCTCGCCGTGACCACTCACTGGTTGTACAGAGAGAAGAGTGACTTGGGACGCAGGCAGGCCCTTCTTCGCCTGTCCCCTTTTGATTAAAGTCACACACTGCAGAACATTTCCAATTAACTTTTACCCATTTTGAAAGCCTTACTGGAGCCATGTAAAGTGAAGGTTGGCTTTGTAGTCACAGACAAGCAAAGAACATTTCCAATGCAGTGCGACAGTCACATCTCACTAGAGTCCCATGCCTTGCGCACTGCACCAACCCAGTGGTGCAGAAGTTATGGAGTGAGAAGTTATGGAGTGAGAAAGAAGCTGCTGAAGGTGTGCCCAGTGTCAACCCAGAAGTGAAGGAGCTTGTTGCCAGATATCGATGCCTCTGCAGATGTTCCCACCATTCCAGCACAGCAAGACGAGCACACAGGGAGGCCCAAGCTTGTTTGTCCCTGCCACCTCAAAATGTGATTTAGGAGATGAGGACAAGTTGGAATTCTATTTCCCTAGTGATGGACAGGCTGGTGGTCCAATTGACGGCTATCCGGGACCTCTACTTGCATGGGCTGGAACTGAAAAGAGATGTGGAGACCCACCTAACCACAACACAATGGATGCTTATGGAGGACGTGGTAGTGCTGCTGAAACCATTTCATGAAACAACAAACTCAGCCAGCAGCGCAGATGCAACTCTGACAGCACATTTACCTTGTTCACTTGCTGGAGAGAAAAACCATGGAAATGAAAGAGCGGTTGAAGATGGTGGACAGGGATATCACAGCACTACTGGCGAGGAAGCTACTGCAGGGCCTCAGAGCCAGGCTTACCTTTCTGAAATGAAAGAGGCAAGACACAGCTGGGTCTCCTTTGCCCTTGACCCTCACTACAAATAAGCAGCACAAAAAAGGAAGGATGCACCAAGCCTGAACAAGGAGGTGGTAATTAAACTGCAGGAGCTAATACTGCAACAGCAGGTACGTGAAGAAGACAGAGTGCAAGTGGGGGTGGTTTCCCGCGCAGCAGCAGCAGCAGCAGCAGCAGCAGCAGCAGCAGCAGCAGCAGCAGCATCCAGGGCGTCCACCCATGGTGTGACTCAGAGAAAGTGTAGCAGAACAGAAGAGCCAGCAGACGAAAGTGGAAGCCTGATGGCACTTGCACAGTTGTCCTTCTCGGACGATGCAGAAGACAGTGTCACATCTGCTATGCCCAAAACCGAGGAGGCCCACAATGCAGCTTCAATGAAAGAGGTGGAGGAGCTGGTCAAGGCTTACACAGAGCACCGTTATCACGGCAATGATCCTTTGCAATACTGGAAAGAGCAAAAGGCTGCCTAGCCTCCACTGTACCAACTAGCAGTAGGCACATCTCGGATGCCCTCCCAGTTCCACCCCTTCCAAAAAAGTGTTCAGCTCCGCAGGAAACATTCTGGGAACAAAATGTGCCTGCCTCTCAAATGCGAGCCTGGAGAGGCTTTCCTTCCTACGCATGAACAAACGTTTCCTCTCTAAGAGAAATTAGGGGACTTTTTCTGAGTCAGGCACCGAGGACATTCCCTCCTGGCCTTCAGAAGAGGATCTAGATACTATATCAGATGAGGAGACTCTGAAACCCACAAAACAACAGGAAGAAGACCTGTTTAGCAGCAGCCATTCACAAATTGGCTCCAGACTGCACGGTCTCAGTTCCCATACGCAGGGAGACCGATGCCAACATGGCGAGTGCGATGGGGAGGACAGTTTTCATGAGGGCTAAGCACTGCCCACCATTCGTCTGACTCTTTTGGAACGAGAAACAGAATGGAGTAGAGTTCAGATCTTCTCTCCTCATGTGGTACAGGTTCTATGACTCAAATAGACAGGAGCCTGTTTATTTCTGTCAGCATCGCTGCATGTTTTTCTGGGTTGCTTGAGACTGGAGAAACAGAATAAGAGTTTAGTGGGGAGTGTGCCAATTCTATTGCGTATCTCCTTTGTATTGTTCGAAGGACCCATGCATCTGAGGTTGCCTCCTGCCATCTTTCCATGAATAGCTGCAGGGTCCCAAGAGGTCGAGGCCCCATAGTCATGCCTCAGGTTTGGAATGGCAAGTGGCCAAGTGCCTGCTTGGGCCTGTGGCCGCCCACCCTGCTCCCTTCTATCTGTACTACCTAGGTTTGTTTTTCTGTTGGTTCCCTCTGGGCATAGTCAGGGCCCCGATTCTTCTGCAAAATATTTTCCAAAATTCTGCGACCCAAAATGGAAAATTCTGCGACTCATATGGCAAAATTCTGCGACTCACATGGCAAAGCAGGAAACCCACCCAAAAAAACCACATGGCAAAGCACGAAACCCACCCACAAAAACACATGGCAAAGTGTGTTTTTGCCATGTTACACACACATTACACACACAAACTGTAAAATGCAGAGC
>QEPC01007559.1:8011814-8054356 GCA_003113815.1 Sphenodon punctatus | reverse complement strand
ATTCCGGACCATAAGTGACATGTGCTGATGTGACCTGCTTTATAAAGGCCGCGCAAGCCCCTGATTGGCTTGTGGCCTGAATAAAGCAGGTCCTGGATTGACTCATCGCCAAGGAAGGGAAATTCCGCGGGGATTTCCCCAGTTTCTGCGATAATCCTGCCTAGGGCAGGATTCTGCGAAAATTCCGCGAATCGCAGAAGCGCAGAAGACTCGGGGCCCTGGGCATAGTAAGGGCATCTGGTGCCACCTGCTGGTGAGTAGCCTTCACTGAAGGGACAAAAAGGCTTCCTTGAGATGCCAAAGTTTTGCAAGGTCTGTCTTTTATTTTTATCAGAGGCATCGGCAATTACCTCGTCCAGCCAGACTCTGAAGAGTTTTTGGCACCCTGGAAGGGACCCCCTACCAGGGTGTGTTTGGCTGTGTTGTCCCCTTTCCAGGACCTGAGCCACAGGCGTCAGCGAGCAGCCACATTGGATGCTGTCACTCTGGTCGCCCAGCATAGTATGTCCATGCAGGAGTCCACTATAAAAGCATAGGCCAGTTGAATTCTGGTGGCCAGGATTATTGTCCTTTTCATTGAGGCATTAGAATCCCTGGTCCACCTGACCCAGGTCATTAAGGCCCTTGAAATGTAGGAGGTGATGGTGGCCATTTTAATGACCGAGGAGATTTCATCGAAGTTCCTCCTAAGGCTAGCCTTGATCCCCTTGTCTGTGGGGTCTTTGGGGTAGCACTCGCCCTCCGTGGGGAAGACAGAATTCCTGGCCAATGAGGCTGCCGCATCATCCACCTTAGGGGTGGGTAGGAGGGGCTCCTTGGTGAGCGAATAATGGGTTTCTTGAGATTTATTCATCTTGCAGGCCCTATTAGGGAGCTGCTACTCCTTTGCCTTCTTCGTGGGAAGGGGGGTGAATGAGGAGGGGATCCCGTCTCCCCAGCACCAAAAGTGGAGGTCTGGGACCTAGCCTCCCAAATTCTAACTAAATCTGTCTGTTAAGTCTGTCTAAGATGGAGGCTGCCAGCCTGCGTCCTACCAGTGTGGAGGCAGACAAATAACTGGAGACTAGGGGCTAGATCCTCTCTGAGCATGCTCCAGGAAAAATCAGGAAGTGTGCCTCCTACTGGTAGTGGCGGGGATCTAACCCCCCTAGTTTCAACCAGCGATCCAGGATCCCCCAGGAGGAGAAAAAAAATATGTTGCCACCTGGGGTCATATAGAGTCGTATAGTGTATTTTAAAGCTATTTAGATCCATATAAATAAAAATACATGTTTTCTTTTACAGACTAATAGTAAAAGGCTATAAACATCCTCTGGAGGAGGAAGATATATGGCGTCTGAGGGAGGTCGCTATTGCTAAGAACATAGCATCCAAATTCTCCAGAGAGTTACAAAAGGAATGGAATAAAATGAACCAGTAAGTTCATCCTGTGTTCAAAATATCTCCTCTTTGTTTTCAAGGAAAGCGTAGTTCCCCACTAAGTCCCCCGTGGGCAGTTATCTATCTCAAAAAAGAGGAAATGTTGATACTCTCTGGTGTCTGCCCCATGGGATAACTGGCTTTGGGATAAGTTGGGAGGGAAAGTTTGAAATGTACTTTCCTGAGCTATGTCTGTTTCTTTCAAAGTTCCTGAAAGCCACAGGGCATCCCACAATGGCTCCAGTGAGTGGTGGGAATTGTAGCTCCTATGAGGAAGGCTCCCCCAGGTCAAGACCACATGTTGAAAAAACGTACGTGCATATTTTTTTGTTTAATAGGGAGCGGTTTCCTGCCTTTGGCTGGGAAAACTTACTAGATTGTCTGCTCGTTAGACTCTGGCCCCTTCTCTTTTCAAGTTTGAATGGCTTGCCAGGACAAACAGTTACAAACCCCTGTAGCTGGATACACTGATGACCTGTGTGAGTATGGTGTGGCGGGACAGGGTGACCGTAAGTCCTTCTGCCACTCCAGAGGTGCTTCTGGGGCCCCACAGTTGCCACCACTCTGGAAGCTCCTAGGATCCCGCAGCCTCTGGCAGGAGGTTCTGGGGTGCAGGGTCTCTGAAGGTGTGGGGCCAGCAGTGTAGGCCTCTGTTACCCCTGCGCTGCTTCAGGCTGACTGCCTGGATGGCTGGATAATATGGCTGAGTGGTGCTAATATGGTCCTGGCTACAGCTCTACAGTGGTGGCTGGAGCTGTATTTGAAGCAGGAAAATAGCTTGTTGCCCTTCATTTAAAAACCTGCCACCAAGTTCACCAACTGAAGCAAAGCGAGTATCCTGTTTGTTCATGTTCTGAGGTATTATTTTTACCCCTCACTAGTTGTGTGTGTAAAACTTACATGATGTTGAGAAGACAGGTTGACAAGGCTTGTACGTTGTAGCCTAAATGCCACATCGCTTCTCCTTGCACCAAAGCTCCCCTTGTTACACCACATACTGCCCAGCAGTTTCCTCCATTCCCTCTCTTTAGAGCACAGCAGAAGGAAATACTGCTCCCCTGCCTAGCAAGGGAGCCATGGTTCTCAGTTTGCTCTGTGGAAGATCTTGTCCCACTCCTTCAATTATCCCCTTATCTCCTGAATTCATCAGGACGGCACAGTCACGCAAGTGAAGACTCTTGGCACAAAATGGAGGTAAGAAGCTGATGAGGCAGAGGTTCTCCTGAGCAGTCAGAGGGCACAAAGAAAACAAAGAGAATGGGGTGACCAAATTTCTAGTGAATGGCAAGTGGATTTTGTTGTCTATTTCCTTTAGGATACTACGAAAATCCAAGGCTGTGACCCACAAACCACTTGCTCTGGCATAGCCCTGTTGAAGACTGCAGGGAGCAAGCAGGGTGTAGCTACAGCCGGTGGGGCAAGCTGGGGCCACTGCCCCAGGGCTCAGGCTTCCAGGGGGCTCAGTTAGGGGCAGCCTCATTGGGACGTCAAAAGGTGCTGCTTTATCTCTGTCAGAGCTGTCTATGCATTCCCCAGTAAGCTGGGAGTGTGCGCCATGCCTGTTCCAGGCAGAGGCAGACTAGATTAACTGAAACCGATAGCATTGAGATGCTCCTGGAGCTGCAAGGTGACCACCCATTCAATAACCTTCCCTAAAAAGGGGAGGTTAGAGACAGGACGACAGCTGGCAGGGGACTCGACACCAAGAGATGACTTCTTGAGCAGGGCGTGGATGACTGCAGCCTTGAGGCCGTCAGGCACCCTGCCCTCCCTAAGGGAGGCATTGACAACCCCAGCTAGCAATGCCCCCAGTGTGTGTCAGCTGGCTTTCACCAGCCAGGACAAGCATGGATCTAGTTCACAACTGGTCACCCTCACTTCTCCAAGCACATCCTCCACTTCGGTGGACAAGATTAATTAAAGCTGAAGTAAACCGGACAAGACAGGGCTTCCTCAGCCCCAAACTCTGACTCTGCACTCAAGCTAGCAGCGCCCAAGTCTATCAAATATGAGCTACTTTGTCTGCAAAGTAGGTGGCAAATGCATTGCAGTGCGCAGCCAATGACACTAAATCCTGGTGGAGACAGCCAGGATTTAATAAGCTATTCACCACCCGGAAAAGCTCAGGTGTACAACACTTTGCAGATGCTATTGCAGCAGCAAAGAAAGCTTTCTTTGCCACTGCCACAACCACGGGCATAGTCTTTTAACAACAGTCTATTCCGCCGTCAGTTGGCTTTGGCTCGAGTCAAGCGCCACCTGCACTCTAACCATCTACCCTCTTGCTTTAGCAGCCTCAGGTCCTCCATATACCATGGAGACCTGTGCTGCCAATGTGGAGGGAGCAGACACCTAGGTGCCACCATTTCAATAGCCCAGGTCAGACTATTATACCATAAATTAACCAGGGCATCGACAGGGAGGCCATCTAAGTCAAGTGGGTAAATCCCCCAGACAGTTCTGGAATTCTATTGGATCCATTAGTCTGCAGGGGTGGACCATCCTAACTGGTCCACTACCTCAATGGGGGCAAAGGAGGCCAGGGATCAAATTGCTGCTAAGTCTGCAACCAATTTTAAAAGAGGAGTACTGGTATGGTGAAGAATACAGCTAGCTTTGTGGGGAGGTTGTTAACCAGGGCATGTGTTTGGCTCAAGAGGATTGCTGGCTTGAGGGAGAGCAAGGCATGCAGCTGGCTTGAGAGAAATACTGCAGTACCATTGACCTGGACAGTATTGCGCTCCATACAGCTCATTCTTGAACATGAGTCTTCAGGGGCCTTTGCTCCATTTTGCGTCTTGGATCCGAGAAAAGTATTTGTTTTATACTAGACTTTTGGGGCACAAATTATGGATTGTGTTTACGTGTGGGCTGGGGAAACAGATTTGTGCCCCCCA
This sequence comes from Sphenodon punctatus, assembly GCA_003113815.1. Classification (NCBI taxonomy): domain Eukaryota; kingdom Metazoa; phylum Chordata; class Lepidosauria; order Sphenodontia; family Sphenodontidae; genus Sphenodon; species Sphenodon punctatus. The sequence goes on along the minus strand of QEPC01007559.1, from coordinate 8,050,040 downwards.
TATTTGTGGATTTCAAAGACAGGCATGGGAAATAATAAAAAAGGCTGCTGATATGGCCCTGATAATTAAATAACACTCATAGAAAAGTCCTAGGAATTAAAAAATATTTTCTAGCATTGAATAAAGAACTAAATCCTTGACGGAGACTACAAGACTAGACTGAGCATAGGGAATGCTGCATGGCAATGCTTAAGTTCTTAGGCTGCTTTATGCTGTAGAACTTTGAGTTTGGTGTTTTAAACCATTTGGAAGAGTGTGAGAAATGTTCTATGGGTTTTTAATAGCTATTTCTGTACAGCCAATCGGTGCATTCCTCTGTCATTAAAGTCAGTGGGAGTTTTGCCGTTGACTTTAAGGGTGGAGGATTTGGGCCCTTAGGTTTCTGTAGGACCTTATTAGTTTTCAGCCCTATTTGATCCTATAGGAGTCTTGAACAGGGAACATGTCAGCTGTAGAAGTAATATATCTATGGAAAAATCAAGTCAAGAAATGTGTTCTTTAACTGAATTCCTCTAAGTAACTCACTGACCTCTTGTCAACAGTTTTTTAAAAAATAAATAAATAGCAAAGCATCAATAACCTCTTTGCCCAATCTCCCAAGATGCCCATATTCTTGGAACTCTCTCCCTGAACACACACATTCTGCTCCTCCCTTGCAACCTTCAAATCTCTCCAGAAAACTTTCAGTTAGGCCTTCCAAAACGCCTCCTCTTTATAGATCATTCCTTTATGCTTCGCCTTATACTCTCTCATCCTTCAGGATTCCTCCCCTCCCCTTTTAACTAAGCTAAGCACATGCATCTGCAACTTCTCAGTTTCATGTACGTATCCCGGTCCCTATCTAGGTATCCTTCTCTTTTCCATTCTAGATTGTAAACCAGCGAGGGCAGGGACCTGTCTCTCTAATCACAACTCTTCAGTGCCAAGCACAGTGGATAAAAACAGACGTGCAGCTGGTGGGACTGCTCCCCAGGATGGACAGTCCTGGGCGACAGGGCCCAGGTCAGGTCGGGATACCGGCCTGACTGCAGCCAGGAAACTGTCGCCCCTCCAATTGCATGGCCTGGGTACGGCTTGGAGAACCACAAATGTGAAGGCAGCCCTGCCCGCACTGTGCTCCTAGCACCTCGCCCCCTCCATGGCGGCCAGTGAGGCACAGCCAGGCGGCGCCTGGGCCGGGTATGTCATGGTCGCACAGACATGCGAACCCACTTTGGCCCAGTCCAATGGGCCTTAGCCCTGGCTGTGACCTGGGAGATTATCTGGAGATCAAATCCCAGGCTAGATGCCAACACCACCCTAGGCCGTCCTGGGCCAATATCTGTTTTTCCCATTGTTTATGATATATAAAAACAGAGGCATAGGGGTAATAGGTGCCGCTGTATCTGAGCCCACATACATGTAGAGTGCATACGTACACAGGAGCAGGGTGCCCCAGCAGCGGGCCTGTTCTCACCTAGCTATGCTCCTGAATAATAATCCAGTATCAGAGCTTGAATATTTTGGTGACTTTTACATGCATTCCATCTGGTGGAATTGTCCATCTGGTGGGGAATGCATGCTAATTGTTTACTCATGTCATAGTTTCCATGAACATCCCCAGATGTATTGTTCTTGACTGGAAGGCAATGTAGAACTCAGCAGCTGAGCACCTACTTCTGTTTCCATCATGTCTTGCCAGCCATTGCAAATAAATAGGCGTTTTGTAGTAGGTTTTCTGTTCCTTCAGAACAGTTTACAGAGTACATTGTATCCATGGTATATTTAGCACTATAAAATACTGTTTAAACCTTCAAGCCATGATAAAATTTCACTGGTGCATAAACTTTTCTATACATCTTTCTTTGGCCAACATTCTAGTTAATTTCTTTCAGGCTACCCTTGTAGGAAACCAGGTCTGCTCAAGTTCCCTATTTAGCACTGGAGGAAGAACTTAAATAGGCGTAAGGATCCATAAAGCAGGGAACTGAAGAATGCTCTAAAATGTGCTTATTGCCATGAAATATACAGAAAGCACAAAAGTTCCTTTTTTATTCCTTTCTTCCACTTAAGGTTCTTGAGAGTTGCTGTTTCTTGCTGTGCTGCATTCTCCCTGTCAGCAAATCTTTCCTCTCTTCAAAAAGTATCTTTGCCCTGTGTCAGACTGGGCTGCAAACTAAATGTTATAATAATTGCAGTTTTATTCTTCCTCCTTTTTCCACTTTGACCTTTCTTTGCTGGCTCACTCACAGGAAGCCAACACTGATTGGTGTGTGTATTCCTGAGGGGCTTGTCTGCTGAGTGGTGTTTGTCTGAATTACAACAGGGTATCATTTATTGGTACAATAAAAGACATTGTACTACTTTGTCTCTAACAAGCTTTAAGGTCATCTGTTACTATGCAACTTTGGTGGGGGAGGGGGAATAAAGTATTATAAAACTTACAGAAAACCCACCTGGCATTTAAAAAGCACCTTGTCTTGGATGTAGGAATGGTTTAGAGAAAAAGATTTATTTAGAAAATGGGGCCATAAATAGCACTTAGTCAAGTTGATTAGAGGAGGAGAGCTCTGGGGTCTGAGACTGAATGTCAGGAAATGGACTCCATTATGACCTGCTGAGTACTTCTGAGGCAACTGAAGCTGTCCGCTGTCAGAGACAGGATACTGGACTACGTGGATCATTTGTATGGCCCAGAGTGACACTTTATCACTTGGACAAGGAAGAAGCAGTTCCTCAAACTTTTTGTTTTAATGAAGTTGGGCGTGGAAAGCCAGGCTTTAGTCCTGGAGTTAACAGGCTGTAATGAGGCCTGTGGCAGACTGCAGATGGTCAGAATCCCCCGCAAGAGCAATGGAGAAGTCTTGGTGGTTGTTGATGAAAATGAACAAATGGCCCACACGTTGATACGCAGGGAAGTCTGAGGAGGAGGTGGGAAATGGGGGTACAGTTGTACTGGGCCTCCAAGCTCAGGTGGCTCCCCCAAAATTACAAGAACTTCTTTTCTGAAGTCAAACAAGTTCATACACCAAGATGCTAGCTACAGCCCCCTCTCAGTATAAAGTACCAGTCTCCCTAGGAATTGGCTTGGCCAACTACTAGGGGATGGTGTGGGGAACGGGAGGTAGGCAACTGTCAGCTACCCGAGTGTGTCGGGGGCCCTGATTATTCCCACCGGGCTTGTATACCTGTGTCCACAGGTATTAGACCGGTAGCAAGATGAGATGCAGTGCATGCTGGACAGTTTAGTCTGTCAATAATGGTGTCTTCCTGGGTTTAACTTCTGTCTTCAGTGTTTCATCTGCTTACCTCAGTTTTAGTGTTTAGACTACTACTCCACTAGCATATGTTTTGGGAACTTCTACAATCAGGCATGTCGGCAATATGCCCTGATTAGTGCAACTGAGCCCGTGTGATCATAACTTCAGTTTCTGTTATACTGATGTACTTAAATGGTGGGAATTATGCCCCCTATATGGAAATGGTCCCTTATTGTGGTGGCAGGAGTAGATCCACCCCTCTGATCCATGCAGTAAGGTGTTGAGAACAACACTTTAATATACAGTAAGTTTTGCTGGCAGACTAGCCCCACGTTCTTGTCATCATCTTTGCAGTACAGTTTCTGCACACTCAAAATTACTCTCCAATAGCCTCAGCTGTGCCCTTTTATCCACATGCATGGGATTAGGATAAATTAACCTAGCAGTTAGTGTGGTATCCTTATCGTCCATGCAAAAGAATGGTAGGTGACCTGCTAACAGTCTCTTGTTAAAACATTTAAAAATGGTTAAAATGTTCATTAAAACCTGCACTGGATTTAAGACACTATTAAGCTTTGATGTATTCTGATTGACCCTAATGAATACAATGACCACTGTCCATTATAGCATCACCCATGTAGTTCACTTTCTTTAGTGTTAACAGGCAAATCTAAAGCACTCCCACAATACATTATTTCTACCATAAAGGGACCCAATTAAGATGTGCAACTATTATGCCATAAAAGCCTTAGGTGTGAGTACTTAATTGGCCCATATGATTAACTAGAGGAAATTGGTATTTCAATGTTTTAAACTAAGTCAATTCATTTGGGACTACATAAAACTGCAAGGTATGTCCTCTCCCTAGAGAAAATGGCAAGTTTAGGAAGTGCCCATTTGAAATTACAATTCCACATAATTCCTAAATGACTTCAGAACCCTTGTTCACGCCCTGGTCATCTCTTGCCTCGATTACTGTAACCTCCTTCTCACTGGCCTCCCCGACTCTCCCCTTTCTCCCCTTATCTCTGTCCAAAACTCTGCTGTCAGGGTCATCCACCTCACCCATCGCTTCGACCACGTGCAGCCCCTCCTCTCCTCTCTTCACTGGCTCCCCCTTCCTGAAGGAATCCTACACAAGCTCCTAATCTTCACCTATAAAGCTCTTCACAACCTTGCTCCCCCCTACCTCTCTGCACTTATCACCCTCCGCACTCCAGTCTGTGAACTCTGCTCCTCCTCTGTCCCTTCTCTTGCCCTCCCACGTCTCCCCTAACCGCCTTCGTCCCTTCTCTCTAGCTGCCTCCCATGCCTGAAACTCCCACCCTGCCCACATCCGCCTCGCCCCCCTCCCTTCATACCTTCACATTCCTCCTTAAGACCCACCTCTTCCGCTCTGCCCTCCCCGACTCCTCGCTCCCCTCACCTAACTCCTGCTGATACCCTCCATCCAGTACAATCTGTTAGCGGAGGTCTGTGTACTCCTATCCTCACCACATGGACCAACCAGCCATGTAACCAAGCCAAGCTTGTGCACCTTGGACCTCGCATCTTTGTGAATGTTATACTCCTTGTCTCTCCCTCTGTTCCCCTTCCTTCGTCTCCCCCCACCCATGTCCCCCCGATTGTAAGCCCTAGGGCAGGGATCATGTCTATTCAATTAATTTGTAAAGCACCAGGTACATTGCTTGCGCTATATAAATTCTTGCTAATAATAATATAGAAGGAGGCCACAGAAACATGGTGGACGTTTGTTCTACGTTATCATAGATGGTACAAGAGGAAATTAGCTTAAATTACTGCAAGCTAAATTTCAGATTTAGCTAAGTATGAAGGACAACATCCTGACTGTATGAACCATGGAATCTCCTTCCTTCAATGTCTTCAAAGACTGTCTGGACAAGCCTTGGTCTGCGATGCTGTCAGTAGAAGGCAGCCTGTTCTAGAGCAGGGGCGTTGGACTGGATGACATCGGAGATCCCTCCCAAGCCTATGGTTTTGTTGTTCTGAATGCCCAAGAGATTTCTCTCCATGCACCTGGTGTGATTGGTCCATTTCAAATGCACATTGGGGCAGGTAAAGCCCAAACCAGCAGCTATGTCCTTTCCAGGGTGATCAGAACATGACGGTATATTCCTCGGGGTATAATCACACAAGGCCTGATTCTTCAACCAGTCCATAGAATAATCCTTTCTGGGCTATTAATGCCTCCGGAGTATCAAATTCTGCAACTTGACCATTTTCCAAGACTAAAATCCTGTGAATATAGAAAGAGGTCAGTAAGCAAATGGGAGATGGAGTCAGCGAAGACATTGTTTAAGCTTCTGTTAGTTCATAGATCTTTATGCTCCATGAGGGTTATCTATTGAAACAAACTGATGAATATTATGTGGCTTATGAGGACAGCTACTGATCCCCAGGTGGCATGTAAAGGGTGATTGTTAATGAGAGTGTAAATGGAGCAATCTCTTGTCAATTTATCCTGCTGGGTTTCATATGGTACGTAAGGAGCAACTATGAATCTTTGAGCTAAATGTTATTTCCACTTTTCCTAGATGGATGTGAAAACTGACAACCTACCTTTATAGATGCTGATGGTACAGCACAAAGAGGTGTGCAAGCAGGGGAGATGAGGAGGCAAGAGGATAAAGAGAAACCTCTCCTTTTCCAATTATCCCAGGTTTATACCTTTAGACAGAACCTTGCTTGAGCTCAAAAATTAGGCCCATGTCTGGGTCTGATGTAGCTGGTGTCTTCTGAGCTTGGGCCCAATGTGTCAGGGTGGCTCTAGCCCCTTGGAGTGCTGTGATAATGCCCCATAGGCAAGGGGTTGGTGTATGCCTTAATCCCGCCCATTTTCTGACAGCCCTACCCCTACAGAATTCCATGATGTTATGGCATTCCATGGGACAAGAGCATGTCAGGAAAAGGGCAAGGTGAAGGTGCGGGGGACACCTTTACTATGCCCATTTTCTGGTATGGTCCTGCTCCTGCAGAGCACCATAACATCCCTCTTCCCTACAGGGTGCCTAGGCCACCCTGAGTCAGAGGAGCTTCAGCTGGAAAGGCTCCCCCACCAAACCAAGTCTAACAGGACTGGTAAGGTCCTGCTTTGCTGGGTTTGGTCAGGAGGGCTCTCTCTTTGGGTACCCATTTAAGATGGCAGGCCAAGCCACAATGGTAAGGTAGCAGAAACAAACACCTCATAGTAAGATTCCATACATAATCCAAGGGGCAGACGAGAAGTTTTTAAAAGAACATAAGTCATTTAGAAGCCTGAACCAAATTGACATGTAAGACACAGGCTGCCATCTTCAAATAACTTTCTCTGGAGTGTGTTGAGGTAAGTTCCAGATGGCGTCTGTAAAAAGGACTTGGGCATTTTGCAAACCAAATTCCTTGGTGGTATTATCATTATCAATATCATCATCATCAAGCATTTATATAGCGTCAGCAGGGAGGGCAGAGCAGAAGAGGTGGGTCTTGAGGAGGGATTTTAAGGTATGAAGGGAGGGGGCGAGGTGGATGTGGGCAGGGAGGGAGTTCCAGGTGTGGGGGGCAGCTAGGGAGAAGGGACAATGGCAGTTAGGAGAGCAGGGGAGGCGTGGGAGGGCAAGAGAGGGGACAGAGGGAAACTAGCGCAGAGAGGTGGGGGGAGCAAGGTTGTGAAGAGCTTTATAGGAGCTTGTGCAGGATTCATTCAGGAAGGGGGAGCCAGTGAAGAGGGGAGAGGAGGGGCTGCACGTGGTCGAAGCGATGGGCGAGGTGGATGACCCTGGCAGCAGAGTTGGACAGAGATAAGGGGAGAGCTGAGGAGGCCAGTGAGAAGGAGGTTACAGTAATCGAGGCAAGAGATGACCAGGGCGTGAACAAGGGTTTTGGCAGAGGAGACCAAGAAAAGGGCGAATCTTAGCAATGTTATGGAGGGAGAAGTCACAGGATTTGGCAACAGAGTATTAAGTAAACCTTCCACTCTCCTTTCTTGTAAGAAAGATAAACTGACATTGCAGGGTTACCTGTCATAATCCATGATGGTATTGATGCGATGGGCAATTGTTAGCACTGTGCACTCTTTGAACTGAATCCTTAAGCTTGCCTGAATCTGAAGATCTGTTTCTAGATCCACAGCTGCCGTGGCCTCATCCAGAACAAGGATTTTGGCTTTCCGAAGCAGTGCTCTCGCCAGACAAATGAGCTGCTTCTGACCAACACTGAAAGCAAGAAGGTAGGTAGGTAATTGGAAGGAGAGGGCTCTGGCTTTTTCCACATTGTTCCCTGGCTTCTGAAAGGAGGACTAGATAGAAAACAGTTTGACTGCTGTCTTTTCCTAGGGACTGTAGTTATTGGACAGGCTGTCTCCGCTCTGGTCCTTGGAAGAAAGAAGTAGGTTTCTCCAGGGTGGGGTGGGTGGCAAGGGTGTAGGACTATCATTGCACATTTCATCACCATGGGCAAACCATGAAAATGCTGCCCCTCTGCTCCCCCACCTCTGCATCCATCCAGTTGAGGGCTTTCACTGCAGGTAAGGGACAGAGTGCTTCTGGTTCCCATTAATCAGCTGTCCAGCAGAGAAGCAGCAATGCCCCCATCCCATCGCAAGCCTCCAACACTGAATTTAAAGCTACCGCAAAAAAATCAAGCAGAACATAGTTAACGCTTGATAATTGTATGACAACACAATTAAGTTGCACTGTTTGTCTCTGTATTGATTCCATTGTACCTCAAGTTTTCCCCTCGTTCAGAGCATTCATGGTCCAATCTGTCAGGCAGGTCCCATACAAAGCTCTTGAGCCATGTCAGTTCCAAAGCTGCCCAGAGGTCCTCATCGGAGTATAGGTTCAAAGGATCAAGGTTCATTCTCAGAGAACCAGAAAACAAAACTGGATCCTGAGTGCAGAAACAGCATAAGAAAACGGAAAGAACAGCTCCAAACCCAAGTATCTTCCTACATACGCTCTACTGGGGGAGTTTCTATGGTCTGTGTCTGGCAGAAGGGAGGACCATGTTGGATAGAAATAGAGATCCATGGTGAACAGGGGTGCCTGAAGCAGTGCAGAACTTGTTTTAGGGAGGGGTGGGAAAGAACAGCCCCTTCATCCCTTTGCCCCACCCCCCACCCCTTTCCAAGCGTGTTAACACCATGGTTTGGAAAGGGACTGTTCTATCTCCAGGGATGGGGGAACACTCTTCCAAGTGTAGGGATGTCACAGGTCTCAGGAAGGAGTGGAAAAGTCTTTTCACACCTGCCCTTTTGGGACATGACCACATTTTCCACTCAAAGGGCTTGGATGGGTCTGCTACTGCCCCCCACACTCTCCTGGAACCATGGTGGAATATATGGTACCCGACAACTTCACCTGCTTTGAACTGGGTCTGACAAAACAGATGCCAAGAAATATTTGGTCGAAGAGACTAATACCCAAACCAAAACAATTAGGGAAAAAATGAAAAAAAGCAAAGTATTTGAAGCAAAAAATCTAGATAAATGGATAAACAAATATAGTTTTGGATGTGAATATTTGGATAGCTATCTGAAAATGGGAATAATATCTTCAAATCCAAAGCTCCCTACCCCTCTCAACTCTAGACCCTACAATTAGAGTGGTTATTTCTAATCTCCAACCCCCCCTATGATGGTTATCTCTCTGTCTTTCCTGCGTGCCATTTCTGCTAACAGAAATACTCTGCTGGAAGAGCTCTGTGTGAACTGAAAGCTTGCTCATCTCACCAACAGTCCAATAAAAGAGATCATTTGAACCACTTTGTCTCCTTCTCTGTCACTTGGCACCAACATGGCAATCTCAGATTGAGAAATCAACATCCTACCTGAGGGATAATGGTGATTTTGGTTCTAAGTTCATGGAGGCCTATCTGGGAGATGTCTACTCCATCAATCAAGATCTTTCCCTCAGCACCTTCCACTAGTCTCAGCAGGCCCGTGGCAAGAGAAGACTTCCCGGCTCCTGTTCTCCCAGCGATGCCAATCTACGAAACACAGGGGGGGCTTAGCAGGGAAGATTCACCCCCTAGTTTTAATTTGCTGCTATAGTTGGAATAGGAGGCAGGTGACAGGCCACTTGGTCTTGCCTTGGAGCAAGGACTGCTGCTGAAGCAGCCTCAGGGGCACGACTGAGGGATTTGCCCTGACCCAGCCTAGGCAGGGTTAGTGGGCAGGGATTCTCTTTGGCCTCTCCCAGGGATTTCTTCTGGCTCTCGCCAGACAGTGGGATTCATCCTTGTTTTCTTGCAGCAGACGAACAAGATTTCCCCTTCCCAGGCTTCAGCAGCAGAGCATTTCACACAGGGAACAGGCTTTGGGTGGAGTGGTGCACTGGGAGTTTCTGTGAGCTTGGGCCATGGATATGCTGTAGCCATTGGTGTCTTCAGTCCACCAGGGACGGGGAACCTCTGGCCTGTGGACCAATTACAGCCCCTAGCTTTGTGTTATACGGCCCCGTTCTCATTCATCAGTTTGGCTTCTCAGATCCATTCCTCATCTTTAAGGAAACTGCCTCAGTTCCTTCCTTCTCCTGAGTTTGTATCTCTGCTTTTTCCTTTGACCACACACCCTCCTTTCTGTTCCTCCTCCCCCATCCCCACTAGAAATTCTCCTTCAGCCTTTGCCCCCCACCCCCCCAATCCCCCTGCCAGTGAGCCCCATGGTTGCTTTCTGGCCCACGGGCATTTCCTGAATTCAAGAGTGGCCCATCCCCTGCTTTAGGCCATAGCTCTTGGGGGCCAGGATTCTGTCTCTTGTAAAACAGTTTGCAACACATACACCCCTCATATACATGTGTGCTGCAGTACAAAGGCCTTGCATACCTTCTCTTGCCCGTTGATTCTTATGCTGATATTCTTCAGTGCTAGATTTAAGTTTGGTCTGTAACATAAGCCATAGTTTCTAAACTCGATCTTTCCTTGGGCAGGCCAAGCCTTACTTAGCAGAGAATTACTGTCCAGAGTCCAAGGAGCCTGTGAAGACAGACATCCAGAATTCATTCAGTCACCCGTTTAAGCCACAGCCTAATAATCCAAAGGATGTATCCCCCGGGGCAGACATGGGAACGTAGAGGTGCAAAAACTAATTTCTGGATCCATTTAAAAGGATTTCCATGGAGACCACGTGCTTACTTAACAAACGGGAGGAACAGCTATGTACAGCAAGCATGGGGAGCCTTTTCCCTTCCAGGGGCCACTTTGAAAATCAGTCCAAGCTCCAAGGGCTGGATAAGAGCTGGTGGCAGGATTGAGCTTCTCTCTCTCCTTGATGGAATGGTTAACAGTTCTTTTTAAAAATCATTGCTGTATAGTTGTCTTAGGGAAATACTAATAAAAGATATTGGTATTCAAACTACTTTGTCTCCACCTCTGTCACTTGGGACCAACACGGCAGCCACACTGGCTGTTTTTAAGCCCACTCGCTCACACCCATTCCCCCACCCGAGCGCCTGACTGAAGACGGTGTGGGTGGGCGCGCGCGCCCGTGACGTACGCACCGCCCACTCATGCCCATGCACAGAGTATCAGGGAGAAATGTGGGATGCTCTCGTGGGAGCAGGAATAGGCGGTGCATGGGTAGGGGTGTGCACACCCCCGGCCCGTTTACCACCACACACACCCCCATCGGAAGTGTGTGCGCTCTCCACATGGCGCACATGGACCACCCCCTCCAGCCGTGCCTGTTTAAAAATGGCCACACTCTGGTTTAAAAATACTCGGAGCAAAGCAGGCACAGTTATTTTAACATTTGCTTAATGCTGCTTATTGTTCTCAGGAGCACACCAGATGTGGGGATTTTACTCAGGAGCAACTACCTCCCTCTTCCTCCATTCTCATGAGTAGGGAGAACCAGAGGTTAAAACCTCCTCTGATCTTCCTCCCTTGAAACTTGCAGGGAAACTCCAGAGTAAAATGGAGCAGGAAAGGCTTGGGCTAACAAGCAGTCAGCGAGGCAGAGATGTTGGGTGAGGAACACGCAAGGGATAGTGAGGGTTGCTGGGATGTAAGACGACTTCATAAACAATAAAATTCCCCTGAATGGTACACATGCCAAACCCCTGGAGTAGGTGCCTCCATCCCCAGGTGGTGAAAGGGAGTAAGGAGTTTGTTACTTTCGGATAAAGGCTCCTGTGCTTTTGGTAGTTGGGAGAGGTCTTGTTTCGAAGAGAAAGATTGTGAGAACGTCCGGGTAGAACTGCGAGAACGATACTTGCCTCTTTAGGGGTTTTTGTGTACTCTCTCACTCTCTCCACAGAAACAATGTTGTTCTCCATTTCTGTCCAGGAGCGCACCATCCAGTTCAAAACACCTGTTATCTAGCCAAAGGAGAGAGAATTAGGAGTGATGCTCTGACTGTCTCTGGGCCTGGAGTGTGTGGGGACAGAGGATGCTGGTGGAAGCAGGAGTGGAGGGATAGGGAATGGGATGGACACAAGAGGGCAGGTTAGGGTGCAAACACGGGTGCTGAGTGGGTGTGTTGGATGGACACACACACACAAGTTCTGCAATGCCCCTCTCACACCCCCACATGCAGAGAAAATGTGATTCCTCCTATTCACTCTTGGGGAGGAAGATGGAAGCTTATCCTCCCCTTCTCCAGTCTGCCCACAAACAGCTAGGACAGGAATCCCCCCCCCCCGTTTCTCTTCCTCCTAAAGAGTCGCTGCACATGTGTGCCAAGGAATCAGCGGGCCACAGGAGCAGACTCTACGGTCCAGATTTGGGTCCCACACTGCCTATTGAGAAATGTTGTTTTACAAGGTAAGTAGTTCTTCAAAGACGTGTGTAGCAGGGAGCAGCCTAATGGGGCTGCTGCCCCTTTAAGAGGGCTGGGTATGGTCGTGGCTAAGCCAGCTCCATAGCACAAGTTTCAGCCTGAGGCCTGTGGTACTTGAGAGAGAAGGAGGAGTGAGAGCTACTGGCTCTTTAAGGGCTAGAGACCACGCCCACTCCAGGGATATAAAGAGAAGCCCAAGCAGGAGAGGCTTTAGTCTGTGTCTGGCTGTGGCTACTGACTCATCTTTCCTGGAACCGGTATCTCAGCAGGAACCTTCTCTATGGTTCTGAACGCCTGCTGAGGAATAACCAAAAGGGCCGGCAGAGCTGAGGCTTCCTGCAAGGCCTGGCGGTAGGCTGAGAACACAGGCCGAAGGTCCTGGTTGAGGGCTAACCTGGGGACTGCCCTTTCTGGGGTACTGAAGAGGTACAGCATTGAAAGTAGCCTACAGGAGACTTCCCGACTGTGAGTAGCCTGCCGTAGGCAGCAGCCTGGTGGAGCTAGGGCTAGACAGGGTCAGGGTTACTGGAGGGCTGTTTCCCAGCATTAGAGAGACTGGGCACTTGCACATGAGATGGGAGACGGAGGGACTGCTGTGTAAACTGAAATCACTGCAGGAAGAACATGTGAAGCTCCGTTCGTGTGCGCGGGGTTTTTAACATCATTAGCCCATTTCTGTCATGATTTCACTCACAGGAGACAGGGCTAGATTTTGAGCGGCCATTGTCTGAGAGAGACTAGTCTGGGCTATCTGCATATGGTGAACTGCATGTATAACTATAAGACTGTGTGGAGAATAAGGCTGAAGCTAAATTCCCAACTGAAAGTGACTATTGGCTACTTTCCTAAGGACAGTGCCAGAATCTGAGCCTGCAGGGACTTACCCCAGTGGACCGTGCCCTGTTAAAGTGTGGTTTTGAGACCCTAATTTTTACACCCTCCGTGTTGACACAGTATTGGGAACTCGACACTCTTCCCCCAATTCTTATACTTTGTTTTCTTGCACTAGTACTTCCCATCTCTCCCCTCCTGGACAACACATTTGAGTGCTAATGGACCAGAAAGCACTTTCACCCACATCTCCATGCCTGCAGCAAAGCTATGGGGAGAGCACTTCTGCTCTGCTGGTAGCTTCCACGGAGGTCTCCCCCACTGGGGCTGCTGCAAGCAGAGTGCTGCCAGTTGTGTTAGCAAAAGCCCCACCCAACTGGGTCGAAACCAGGGATCCCTGCCTTGTGCAGCTGTGGCCAGGTCAGCAGAGCGGATGTAGGTACCCAAAGAAACAGATAAACCTGCCATTGAGTATCCTGTCTGAAACCAAAGTGGCAGTGTATATGGGTAATTATTTTGGGTTGATTCCTTGAAGGGGGAGCCTGACGTCATTTTGATATATCGGTTCTATCATTTCAGTAACATTAGCGCTATTTGCATGCAGAATTGTCAGAGGACACAACTTGACCAAAACCCAAAGAAACCATAATGGAATCTCTCCCAGCCCCACCACCCATGGATATGCAAGCACCTGGTTTGGTTGTGGATATTATTTGGATACCTGAATGGCTACCCAAAATGTGGATAGTACCCACAAATATTAAACCCATTACCCATTTCAGCTCTACTAGTCAGCAAGAAAGTTTTGAGGGTCAACAACGATTTATTGGCTCAAAAGGTTTGGGGACTGCTGTTTATGTTGGTTTTGAACCCAGCTCGCTCTCTGAAGTGTTTGCAAACAGACGAGGGCCGTGCAGACGACCAACCCCCACAGCCAGGAAAAGAACCAAAAAGCTCTGAGCGTATAAATGCCCAGGCTGAGGTGGAGACTGGGCTTGGCCACCAGGGACAGCAAGCTAGGCAGACTATCTCTCCAGGCTCTCCTAGTCACACCTTTGGATCTTTTAGAGAGGAATCCAAGGAACTTGGGGGGGACTGACGTGGACATGCACACTCTTCATGGTTGGGTCTTATTTCTTCTTACCTGCATGCAGCACCTAAGGCTCCGTTCCTCAGAGAGGAGCCAAGGTGAACTGGAAACATTTATTACCTGTATATCTGTGGATTATTTGAATTATAATATAGACTCTCAAGCCACCTTTTAGACTAAGTTAATTGTGTGGTGTATTTCGTTTGAAGTACTTGCTGATCTGTAGCAGGGGGCTGGTGAGTGCGTCATGGGCCATGGGCTGATGAGAAATGCACCTTAAGAGGTACAAACCCGAGTCATAGCCTAATCCTTCTAAGAACCTACAACCTGAGGCGCAGCATATTAAGTTTCTATCCGAGCTTGTTGGTGCCTAATAAATAAAACTCTGGCTGAGCCTGTCACAGGGACCATTGCACTAGTCTAGTTTCATGTCCCAGCTGGGTGAAATGTAAAACATAAGGGAATAGTGATTAGTGTGCGATTCTCTTACCCTCCAAAATGGGGAGGCAGTCCCATTGTAGCCAGTGGGGTTATTTCTGGGAGTAAAGGATGCAGGATTGAGCCCCGCAGCAGTTGCTCAGTAAAGCTTGCTTGTCACCCGAGCATCCCTGTTTGGCAGTGAGTGATACGATGTTGCTTTAAGTTACCTGCAGAGCATAGGATATGGAAAAGCCGACGATCCCTGGGCTGAGATGGGGTTTGCTGATCACGGCCAGCAGTGCCGCAAACAGCACAATGCTGTTCCCGAGGAATTCGAGGTTTGCAGCAAGCCACCTGCAAGCAGAGAGAGAGAGAGAGAGGCTGGGCTGTTCCCCACTGGTCTGTGCTACCTGCAGTCAGCGTGGCGAGAGCTTGGGGAGCCTCTTCAGTAAGGGGGTTAAATAAAGGTGCGTTCTGGGCAGGGACCTGTGTTTGCTAGCGCTTCCTCATTCTCCACAGATTTCTGTCCGAGTTCGCCAGGTGCTGTTACAATATTCCGTCTGAAACGGAGGATTTTGGATATTGCTGCCCAGGATTGGTTCCAGTGCAGCTCTGCACCATGTATTTTTCATACGTGTCCTCTCTTGAAGGGGAGGTACGGCCACGCTATGGGTATGTGTTCGGTGGTGGGGGACAGCACTGCAGTGATTTACTGCCCCACAAACGAATGGGAAGCATGAACTTATATTGCCGGGGGGGGGGGGGTCCCTCCATCTCTGTCACGGATCCTCTTCCCAGAGCATTCATCCTAATCTCCATCTGCACAGCATTTTCCTCTCCCCTCATTAATTGCAGCTTCCTACCTGTCGGCGACCACCCCAGGAAAGCACGCCCTTTGGTTCTCATCCACTCGGATGTCGTTCTCTCCAACGAACCTGCCCTGGTGCCGATAAGCGCGGATCACGCTGCTCCCATGGAACGTCTCGGAGATGTGGGAATAGATGGGAGAGCAGCTGGTGGCTTCCAGGCGCTTCAGCTGGCAGGAGGTGGCCACGTAGCCGCTCTGGTAGAAAGAACAACCGAGAAAGGGCACACGGCTGGCAGTGAATTCTTCTCTCAGACTCTTAGAAAAGGGTGGGCTGAGGGAGAGTCTATGAGTAGGAGGAATGGAGAGTTACTTCTCATCGGCACAGCTTTTCCCATGCATAATGCTGTGTTCTCGGATGACCTCCCTAGGCAGCTTGTTCCATTTGCTGACGGTGAGAGATGTGTAGCAATGGAGCAAGTCGCTTAGGGAGGTGTCGGGCTGTTGGTCACTGAAGGTTTTCAAAAAGGAGGCTGGACATCTCTGTTGGAGATGATATAGTTGTAATCATCCTGTATCCAGGCAGGGGGTTGGACTAGATGACCCTCGAGATCCCTTCCAACTCTGACATTCTATGATACATCAGGGATGGGAAACCTTCAGCCCATGGGCCAAATCTGGCCTAATGTTGGCTTTTAATTTGGCCCATTTCCAATTTCTAGATCCGGCCTGCGGATGTAGTCCCTACACTCAAACATTGAAGGAATGAGCTTAGGGGGAGGGAGCAGAGATGAAGGCATGCCCTTGAGATAAGGGATGGATCTATGGCATGGATACATGATTTGGACCCTCTTCTTTCCCCCACTCTTGACACCCCTGCTCTCAACTCCTCTCTGACCTATGGAGCTTCAAAGTGTCCCTCGGGAGAGAAAAGGCTCCCCGCTCCCAGTCTACATAAAAGCCGGCTGTACCTGGAATGCAGCATAAAGCACAGTCAATGGCACTATCGCCACCAGAGCAAGAGGGGTGGCCACCACAATCACAATGTAGATCTCCACTAAGTTGAACAGGAATCCCAGTAGGGACTTGAGCTTGTCCGGGAGGATGGAGTCGATGGCATCAATATCTTTGGAAAAGCGGTTCAGCAGGTTTCCGACTGGCGTTTGTTCAAAAAGCATCATGGGGGATCGGGCAACATCCTGCAGTAGCTGCAGGAACAGCTTGTGCGATGCCACCACTCCTCCCAGCAGCACGGCCACTGTCGACGCAAACTTGCCAATAACTACAACACAAGAGAAGGGAAGGGGCCAATAGCCGTGACATGGATTTCTACACAAGGGGAGGACTAGTAATTTGTGTTTTTGTAAAAAGAGGATGTTGTTTTGGTGCTCGCCCATCTGAGAGTTGGAGGGGGTGGAGGGACAGAGGTGCTGCCTCTGGAGAACAGCTAGTGGACAGCTGAAATGCAGGCTTCCTTGCCCTGCTGAGCCACCAGGAGGTGTGCGCTCCTTAGAGACAGAGGAAATCATGCAGGCTACTTAGAGATGCAGTTTCCCCCCTGCAGCCATTGCCTCACTGCCATGTCTCAAAAGTGACCGAGCATTCCCCTCCCCAAGGGTTCTGGCAGAATTACATTCGGGGGCAGTAAAGCTGCTTCACCCCACTCCTTGCTGACGTGACATCCCTTTTCTGAGCATCATGAAGTCAAAACACTCCAAAGGGCAGGGTGAGGTGGGAGCCAGGTGTGCGTGTGCACAACCGCACTGCCTTGTATCCCCTCCTGGCACCCATGACCCTCCCCTTTTAGAGGAGGAGGGATGTGAATGGCCGAGTGGCCCTCCCCCATCTCCAGCACCCATGCATAGTGGAATGTGGAGAGAGGAAGCCCACGTGCTTTACATAGGCTCTGATATAAGATAAAAAGGTCTGCAGATTAATGATGCAGGAACGCTGCCATGCTGCTTGGGAGAAGATGAGTGCGCATGCTCACAAAGGAGCTTTCTGCAGTGAAACCGGGCCTGTTGTCCAGTGCCTGAAAGTATCTGCATGCACTGAAACCATTTCCCTGCTGTGCCATGGCTTGCCTGTACTGGGTCCTTTCGGTTTGTGCCAAGAGTTGGGCTCGGGGTACCCCTAAGCCGCAGAGGCGCTGGGCAAACTCTGTACGTGTGTGTATGAAGAAACTGGAGGAGAAGCAACTGGTCTGCAAAGGAGCGACCATCCAGGGCAAACCTTGCATGATCCCAAGGAGGCCGAAGACTCCAACACGGAGCTCAGTGTGGTGCCGCGTTCCATTCTGAATAGGGTCATCTGCCCAGAGGCTGAGCCAGTAGCCACGGCAAAATGAGGCCACTTGCTGACAGAGGAACAGCAGCATGGTGTACAAGCAGATTGCAGAGCCTGCTGCCCTCAGGTAGTCTGCGTACACCGGGATGTTGACCTAGAGTGATGCAATTGGGGAGAAAGAAAAAGACAAAGGTCAGGTGTGGGAAGCTCCTTGCGTGGAGATGATGCTCAATTGGGAACAGCATTGCGACCTTTCTGGGTTTTGATCCAGAGTCTCTGAGCTCCAGGGAAAGTCATGGGTGCCTAACCCTAAGAAATTGATAGAGGACAGCCTCATCAGAAGGGAGCAGCCCATAGAGCAGGGGTTCTCAACCTTTTTCTAGTCATGAGCACTGGAGTGACTGACTACTTGGGAGCACTGCCTAATTTGCATTGAATGATTTTCATAAATATGCATAGATTGTCTCCTCTCTGCAATTCAGTTTAATTCAGTCCAAAGGAGGGCTGTTTCAAAGTGCTCCTGAACACTACTGCCAGCTGGCTTGCGGGGCACTTTCACTCATAGCCCCGAGCTCTCCGGTGCTCCCAATCACCAGGTTGAGAATCCCTGCCATAGAGGCTTTCCTACCCAGTTTTTGACATGGTCCCACCAGTACTCCGTAAGGGGTGTTGCATCAGGGGAAGGGAGTGCAGATGAGGGCCTGCCCTCAACGATAGGTCTATGGCATAGACCAATGGTGGGGAACCCTCCACATCTTAAGCACGCTTTTAAGCACTATGTCCCAATTCCTAACCAGCCCATGGAGCGGTGCTCATTTCAAAATGGCCCTAGGGAGGGAAAAGGTTCCTGATCCCCTAATTTCAGTTGTCCCTTTTCTTAAAAGGAAGTCACAGCTCCCTTTATCATACCCACAAGAGCCAGCTCTCCAGAGTCCAGCCTCTGCTTTCACACACAGAGTGGAATCAATCGACACGATAGCCCATTTTAGCCTTCGCTAGGTGCATTCCTGTCTATTAGGCATCCACCACATGGCCTCTACGTGATCACCGCAGAGCCGCCATTCGCAGCAGTCCGGGCACAGTGTGGACCAATCAGGGCTAATGGGTGCCCACATGTACGTGTCTTACCAATCGAGAGGCGGGAACAGTAGCAATCTCCTTCCCATGTGGCCGCCTCTCAGCTGAGAGGCGTGCTAGATATCTCCCTCCCTGCCTCACCAAGAGGCAGCTGCAGGGATGGAGGTCGCTGCTGCAAGCACATGAAATACAGGCAAGGGGCTGCCCATTTATTAGGCATGGGACACTAAACATGCGATTGCAGTTTGCACAGGGGCTGCACGAACTGAACACAGACTCCAGCAGGCTATCGTCTTGTTTGATTCCACAAGCACCACCACCCTTCTGCTTGTCCCAGTCCTGCTCAGTTGAGGACGCAGCTCAAAACTCTTCTCTATGGACTTGATCCAACCTCGTGACTCTCAACGACCTGGTCTGTCTCCTCTGCTCCCCGCTTCCTCCTTTTCCAGCACTTACCTGCCTTCAAATGAACTTACTTTCCCTCCCAGCTGCTAACTGAAACTCTCTCCCTCTGTTCTCGGAACTCAAACAGAAGAGTCTTTCCTTCTTTCCTTGACCCTTATCATCTTTCCCACTTTTACTTCTTTATTCAAGCTTTCTGATCTGACTTAGAGCTACGCAGTGCTTTTGACTGAAAGGTGTTCCCCTCCACCAGGTTAAATGGTATCGAAATATAGGGTCACGCCCTTAGCTGGTGTAAAGCAGCATAGGCCTATTGTCGTCTATGGTATGATACCAAGGAATTCCACTTCTCTTGTGTGTGTGAAACCTTGCTTGCAATAAGGCTAATACTCATTTTATTACTCGTAGGGAATAGTTCTGCAGTTACCCTGCCGGTTTGAGCTTTCTCGCCTTTTGTTAATCTCCCAGCATTCTTTGGGGCTGCTGTACTATCTTGATTTGCTGGCTCAGATCCGTCTCTCTCAAGTGAAGACCTGCTTGACCTCCAGCTTTTATAGGAAAAAGCAAAACCCTGTTAATTTGTATCCAAAACAACAAAAGCTTTATGTTTTACTTGGGAGTTTTTCTCTTTTTGTGATTTGCCAGTGTGATTATTAAGAGTGTAACTTGCAGGCTCAGCGTGCCTCTGAGAAGGTGGTTCAATTGTGAGCCAAGATCAGGTTAGCTAAGTAGGAATGTCCTTACCTTCTAACAACTACGGTTTGTATGAAATGAGTTGGGCCTTGTCCAATTGCTGCCCATGTCATCAACACTTGCAAGCCATGGGTGTAGTTATAGCAGGGGAAATGGGGATGCATTCCCCACAAACTTCCTCCTTTATTCCACCCTCTCTTGACAATGGGGATCCAGCATCCCCCACAAAATTTAGCAACAAGTGATGCCACTGCCGGCAACTGACTGGGAGTCTCAATAGAGAGACCAAGAATTAAATGGCAATGGACAAGTCTTAATTTATGCCAGGTTTCAGCCATGGGCGCTGTCAGAATTACATACAGGGGGGGAGAGGGCAGGAGAGTTGCTTCATCCTGCCCCTTTCTGGTGACCAACCCCCTTTCTGAGGACCACATCATGATGCTTGAAAAGGGGTGTGGTCCTGCCAGAAAAGGGCGAGGCAAAGAGTGTCCCTGCCCGTTTAACGTGACTACGGCCCTTTTCCAAGGGCTACGATATGATGCATGCAAGGGATGGGGGTTGGGGGACTGCAATCACATCCTCTTGCACCCTCTCCTGGAACCCATAGGTTCAGTCCCAGCATCTCTTCCTGGCTTGGCTATTCCTGTTCCTCAGCGCCAGTCTTTCCCCTGCCAGGGCTGCTGTGGATGGGCAGGGTGGGACCTGCTTCCGTCAGGGTCCATCCATCAGCTGTCGACTTGAGGGCTTAATTGCCACAGAGAAGCTAATCAACGAGGGTGGCAACACCATACTTCAGTCCCCATCAAGGCCTGGCAAAGAAGGGGCAAAACCAGAGGCTGATGGAGTGGCCAGACTCCTACTTACCAACAGAGCCTTTTCTGGTCTGTAGCGTCCCCCGACAGGAGAGCCTCACTAACTGTTCCTGCAGCTGTGGAAGAAATACTTTTAGAAACCCCATATTTTCCTTCATTCCCACCCCGACGCAGCCTCCCACCCCTGCCCCCTCAAACGGAAGTGGTTCAGTCAATTCATTAAGCTGCTAGGGAGCAGAGCGGCACAGGAGTTGAAATGAAGGAAGGGATTGTCCTCATGAGAATACCTGAAACAGGCTAGTTTATTCCAGACAAACACTGAGGTGACCTCTGTTTCCAATATTAGGGAAATAGGGGGTTAAATAGCTCTCACCCCCCACCCACTATCTCCCTCCTTGGGGAACTGCAGGGATCTACTAGCAGGGGGAGCTGGAATAACAAGTAGTCCATGATGAGGCAGAGACACCATGATGAAAACACAAAATGAGGAAATGCTGAAGTTTTCTGGGACAGCAAAAGGCTCTGAGGGGGAAATAATGACTTTCCTCCAGTACACATGAGCAAAACATTACCCTGCCCATTGTAGGAACCTACTTTAATCCTACCTGTGTGGGGAAGTAAGTACATCTAGTTTATCCTCACTTTAACCCCCTGCTTGTGGGAACACAGGGGAGGTTAAAGTGAGTTAGGCGGTATTCTGTTTACTTGGCAAAGTGGCTGACTGGAGTCCTCAGAATTAGAAATTACTGAGATTTATAAGGGAACAAAGCTGATGTTCAGTGCTGGTCTATTTATTCATTTACTCCCCATTTTCTCCCACAACCCTGATGTTTTGCTTTGCTGTTTTTTGTAGGGACCCACATTCACTGTCTTTTCCCAATGGGAAAATGCAGTGAACACAGATCCCTAGTTATTTGCTTTCCCCTCTTGTGAACAGCAGTAGATGCCCATTGGGACAAGCTTTTCCATAAGTGACTATCCTAAAGCAAAGAGAGAGAGAGACTGAACGGAAGAATGACTCACGCATAGCACAGAGCCCATCTTTCTCTTCTGTGGCATTATAGGAATTGAGGAAGTCTGCAAAAGCCCCATTTCTCTGCAAAAGGTTTTGGTAAGAGCCAGCTTCAATGATCTCTCCATCCACCATCATAACAATATTATCCACTTGGGGCAAAATACTGACAGCGTGAGTTACCAGAACACGAGTCTACTTAAAACAGAAGACAAGGAGAATTTAGTCACACTTAATCCAGATTTTTCTTCACCAGCTCAGCTTCTGCTGCAACCCTGTACTAAAGAGACTGCCTAAACCTGCCCATCTTGGGGTGGGGGAATGACAATATGGCTGCGACTTCCTTAGAGCCAACACACACACGTTACTTATTCCTTGCGTCCGCAGAGATGGCGTTCTCGGTACCAATCTATGATAAGCATGCACCGGGTCATGGCCAACATGCAGCTTCAAGGTGGTCCACAGAGTAAACAGTAGTTCACTGGATAAAATATTTGGGCACCATGGTCATAAATGAGTCTATATGGGTCAGTTTGTGAGGGCAACATTATAAACCAAGTCAGTCTCATCACGGATATCCTCTTTGCTGCTAAGTTGTTGGCTAGAGGTTTCCTGTCAGAAATACTGCTGATTCCAATTTATATAAAGTATCTCAGCCAAATCCATCCCTCACGTAATTCTAATGTTATCCGGTGGAGATGGGTTAGGGATGAAGTGCTCTTTGAGGTGAATTTCAATAAAGTTTTGAACAAAATCCTATAGGTAGGAAGCAAGTTGGAGAGGGAAATTCAAAACTAGGGCTGAAGTGAGAATAATTTTTTTTTCTTGTGAATAATTCATGAGAATCGAGAGGGGGGGGGATGAGAACTCTGGTGTTATTGGGGGGCCCCCCACCTCGAGTTCTCACAAATTACTTGAGGGACTGAGGTTGTAGGTAGAAGGGCTGGCATGGGGCCTGAATGTGAGCAGGGGGCAAAGACAAACCCCCTGGGCACCTCCAGCCCTCACCAGGCCTCCCTGCCTGGAGGGGGAAGAGAAAGTTCAGGCAGGGTCAGGGGTTGGGAGGGTCTAGCGGTGGGTGGGTGTCAGGCAGGGCACGGGTGGGGGGGTCCCGACCCCACCGATGTCTTCAGCGCCGCACCGCTGCTTCCCGGGTTTGAGTTTTAAAAGCAACAAGAAAAAAAAAACCTTGGGTACGCGCAGAAGAGCTGCTCTGCTCTGGCTGCCCTTTCCAAAGATGGCACCAGCAGGGCTGAGCAGCTCTTCTGCGCATGCCCAAGTTGTTTTTTCTTGTTGCATTTAAAACTCAAAACCTGGAAAGCACCAGCGCAGAGGACAGCGGTGGGTTTGGAAACCCCCTCCTCCCAGCCAGTGAGTAATGCCCTGTCTGTCCCCTCGCTAGTCCCTCCAACCCACAACTCTGGCCCTGCCCAAACCTCCTCTTTCCCTCAGGCAGGGAGGCCTGGCGGGGGCTGGAGGTGCCCCTGCCAGGCCTCCCTGCTCGCCTCCGCCCCCCCCCACCTGCAACCCTGGCCCCCTCGAATTCTTGCCAGTTCCCGACGAGAAGGGGAGGGGCTTTCGTCTCCTCGCGAGATGAGGAAAAAAACACAACCTTTTAGTTGGGAATTGGCAAGAGTTGCGAGCTGAGTTTCAGCCCTATTCAAAACCGCCATGTTGGTTCCAAATGCTGGAGATAGGGACAAAGTAGTTCAGATGATTTCTTTATTGGACAGACTTCTACTGGTGAGAGTATGCAAACTTTTAGACCAGAGGAAGGGCCCCTGCTTGCGTACTCTCACCAACAGAAGTCAGTCCACTAGGAGAGATCATTTGACCTATGTGTGTGTGTCAAAATTTGAAGACATAAGTGCCTATTTCTACTAGGCGATCAAAATAGAGCGGAGTGCTGTAAGTCCATGCATCCTTGTGTATTTCATTCTGATATTCCACATTCTGACGAACTGGCTGATGCACGAGTACAAATTTAACACTGGGTTGTACATCTTCAGGTAGCTTCATACTAAAGCAATAAGCTATACATCTTGTAAAAAAGACGCACAAACATGTTAGTACTAAACCTTTCCAGGACACAGTCTGCCTGGGCATTAACCTCAGGTTTCTAAGATTCTTTTAGTCACAATACGGTAACGCCAAGCTCTGTATTTGTTGGTAATAGAGCAGAGATGTTGGAAAATTGTGTATTTAAAATAGCAAATCCCTTTCTGGGTCATGATACTCTACTGGGGTGTTAAGCAAACTTAGAACTAGTGAATTTTCCATCCTCTGATAAAATGGGATACACAAGGTTGTCTTTTTAACGGACAATATTTGCATGTAACATATGACTGACAAGCTGAACAGACATGTTAATGACAAGAATGGGGACTGTAAACAGCATCTTTGAGTGAAGAAAGGAAGCCATTTAGGGTAGTTCTTAGCATTCCAAACAGCCAGGTACTATCATGGACGAGAAACCATACCTGTCAACATTAAATGGCAGCTTGGCTCAATGACAACCTTTGGGAACGACCCAGGAAACCAGACGCAGGTGATGCACAAAGGGATTTCTCAGTTCTTTTATTTATGAATCTTTCCCCACAGGTGACCACTGAGGAGGTGCCACTGTGACTACCTACCTTGTCTTTCAGCAAGCCATTTGGTCCGATAACCTCTTCAAAAATATGCTGCCCAACCTGGGCATCCACAGCTGACAGGGGATCGTCCAGAAGGTAAATAGCTGCTTTTTTGTAAACCGCCCGAGAGAGGCTCACTCTCTGCTTCTGACCTCCAGAGATATTTATACCCTGTGGAGATACAAAGAGGTCTTTGGTCCATGTGTGGTACATACTTTCAGGCCCTCTTTTTCTAGCTGCCATTGTGTTTTAATGAGTTATCACTTTATGCGCTTGGTCATTGGCCGTGGTTCTCAATGCGGAATATATCCTGGGTGGGCATGAGAATGTGCACAGCTGCCAAGCCCTGAGGTAGCCTCGTCCACTCCTGTGATGTGAATTCTGGCTGGTGCCGCAGCCACCAGTTAAAGTAAGAGTGTATCACAGAAGAGGAGGGATTGCTGGGTGCTGTGTCATGCAAGAGCTATCATCCCCTTCCCCCTGCTACAGGTATTTCTGGGCTGTGGCTTGCCAGGGGTGCAGCCCTTGGCACAGCCTCTGGCGGTGCCCGAAGGGCAGCAGCAAAAGGGCGCTGGTCGTTCTGTGGCAGGCTGTTGGATAGCAAGCCAAACCTGAAGGAATTCTGCCGTCACCGCTTCCCACCTTTCTCCTGTGACTGTTTTGCTCTGCCTGGGCTGGGAGCCCCCCAAGCAGTGTCCTGTGCCGGGAGGACACTTTGCCCTGGGTCCCCAGTTGACATTCTACCCCCTGCTACCCTAACAGGAGAGTGGGTGGCGCCAGGGCTCTCCAGGAAGGCTTCTGTGGCTAGAAGGGGATAAAAGTGGCCTCCTGCCCAGTGGGGGACTAGTGGTCAGGGGTTTTATTTGTTAGTAGTGGTAGGCTGCCATACTTAATCATGTGGTGGAAGGGGTGTGGGAGGTGTACTTCCTAGCCCGCTGGTGAGAGCAGTGGGCTTGGCTTACCTGATGGTGGGAGTAGCGGGAGGGGTTGGGAATTCTCTGTAAGAGGGGGAACTGCACATAGAAGGGGTGGGTGGGAGTCCCCCTGTGAGGGGGGGGGTACATGGGACGGTTTGTGTGGAGTGGGAATATGGGGGTGTGGGGTCCTTCCCCTGCCACCCTGATGGAG
This sequence comes from Sphenodon punctatus, assembly GCA_003113815.1. Classification (NCBI taxonomy): domain Eukaryota; kingdom Metazoa; phylum Chordata; class Lepidosauria; order Sphenodontia; family Sphenodontidae; genus Sphenodon; species Sphenodon punctatus. The sequence goes on along the minus strand of QEPC01007559.1, from coordinate 8,024,836 downwards.
AAACTCTTGGGAGGTGGGAGGCCGGCTGGTGGTGCCCCCTTGGAGGGAGGGGTGGTGGCAATAGGGCTTGTGATGGGGCGGGGTAATTATGGCCCTAAAGGGGGAGATGTTGCCATGATTGAAGGGATCAGTGCTTAGTGCCGGTCCGTCGTGCGTTCCTCCTGGGCTCAGATAACCGGGTGATTGAGGTCTCAGAAGACCCAAGTCTGGCGCTGGTGCTGTGTAATGCGAGGTCAGTCTGCAATAAATCATTTGAGATCCATGATGCCGCCATGGGGCGGGCGGCTGATCTTGTGTGTGTGACTGAGACCTGGATGGACGAATGCTCTAGGCCAATTCTGGCGGAGCTTGTTCCAGCTGGGTACTCCGTCCAGCAAGAGCCCAGGCCAGAGGGTGGGGGTGGGGGGTGTAGCTATTATTTTTAGGGATGGATTGGTTGCACGGAGACATCCAGTGCAGACAGAGTCTGGGATAGTGCCTCCACCTTGTGATTGATTTGGCCAGGAATGGACCAGAGAGTCCGGCTAGGGACAGGTTGGGTGGTGTGCCGGGCACCACACTGCACAGCAGCATCCCTGTCTGCTCTAGCAGCTCTCATCTCAGACCTGGTCTTGAGGTCCCCCAGGCTTATTGTCTTGGGGGACTTCAATATCCATGCCGAGGTGAGATTGCAAGGGGCGGAGCAGGACTTTATGGCAGCCATGGCAACCATGGGCCTGTCCCAGATGGTGAGGGGCCTGACACATGAGCAGGGGCACACTCTGGACTTGGTTTTCTGCACTGACCTTGAGACGGGGGTTCAATGATTGAGGGTGTATTATGTTCACCCTTGCCGTGGTCGGACCATTATCTCCTGCAAATCGCCATCCTAGCGCACCTACATGACCGAAAGGGTGTGAGACCTGTTTGGATGGTCTGCCTCAGGAGACTTATGGAACCAGAGAGGTTCTGGAATGCTCTAGGGGAGATTCCTGTTGACCTCAATGGTCATTCCATCGATGACCTCACGGCCTTCTGGAACACCTGGCTGGTTGAGGCCATTGATTGGGTGGCTCCTAGATGTTCACTCCCAGTGCATCAGATTCACAGGTCCCTGTGGTTTACAGAGGACCCAGGATGTCCGAAGCATGAGGGGAGGCGGTTAGAGCGCCGGTGGCCCTGCATTCGTACCCAAAATGATCGGTTGCAGCATAGAGCATTTTTGAAGTCCTATGCTGTGGCAGTGAGGGCAGCAAAGAAGCAGTTTCTTTACTGCACTCACTGCGTCTGCTCAGTCACGTCCAATTGAGCTGTTCCGAGTGGTGAGAGGTCAGGTTGGTCCAGACTGTCTCCACCTGGAACCAGATTCATCCATGGCTCATCGTAACATGTTTTTGAAGTACTTTGGGAACAAAATCGCTCGCATTGAGCACAACTTCGACTCTGCCACTTTAGAGGCAGTGGCAGAACCAGAGGTTAGGAATGTCCTGTCTGGTGATACTTTATGGGATGATTTTCAATTGGTGACACCTGCCGATGCAGCTGATGTGCTGGGATCTGTCCGAGCCACAACTTGTGAACTAGATCCTTGCCCGTCCTGGTTGGTAAAAGCTACCAGGGAGACAGTAGGGCCGGTGCTGGCGGAGGTTATCAACACCTCCCTTTAGGAGAGGAGGGTGCCAGATTGCCTGAAGTAGGCCGTGGTTCGTCCCCTTCTCAAAAAGCCATCACTTGACTTTGATGCCCCAGCTATCGACCTGTGTCTACTAACCTTTTTAGGGAAGGTTACTGAACGGGTAGTGGCTTGTCAGCTCCAGGCGCATTTGGATGGCATCAGTTTTCTTGATCCCCCAGTCTGGCTTTCACCCAGGTTATGACACGGAGACAGCGCTTGTAGCCTTGGTTGATAACCTCCTTATAGAGTTGGACAAGGGTCGTATGACCTGGTTAGTCCTACTAGATCTATCAGCTGCCTTCGACACTGTTAACCATGAGTTGCTGGTGACTCATCTGTGGGACCTGGCGGGGGTGGACAGAACTGCTTTACATTGGTTCTGTTCCTACATTGCAGATGGATCCCAGCGGGTGGTGCTAGGGGGCTGTACTTCGTCCCCTGATGGCCTCCCGTGTGGAGTCCTGCAGGGTTCCATTCTGTCCCCTCTCTTGTTTAATGTGTGTATGAAGCCGCTTGGGGAGGTTGTGCGGAACTGGGGTGTCCACTGTCATCAATATGTGGATGACACCCAGCTCTATCTGTCATTTTCACCTGACTCAGGCCCTGCTGTCTCGGTGCTTGGCTGCTGTGGGGCATTAGATGAGGTTGAGCTGATTGAAGCTCAATCCTGATAAGACAGAGGTGATGCTAGTTGGTGGGACAGGCAATCTGGGTGAGGAAGTCTCCCCAATTATTGGGGATGTCCGTCCTCTTTTGGTTCCATCTGTGCGGAGCCTAGGGGTGCTCCTGGACTCACAGCTACGTCTGGATTCTCAGGTATTGGCCGTGGCCAGGGGCGCCTTTCACCAATTACATCTGGTGAAAAAGCTCCACCCAGATGTCTGACTCCGATCTCGCCACGATCATCCGTGCGTTCGTCACCTCGAGGCTAGACTATTGCAATGCACTCTACGTGGGGCCGCCCTTGGCAATGGTTCAGAAGCTGCAGCTAGTGCAGAATGCAGCGGCCCGTCTCCTTACTGGGACAGACCGCAGGAAGCACATAACACCAGTGCTCCTAGCACTGCACTGGCTGCCTCTTGTCTTCCGGGCCCAATTCAAGGTGCTGGTATTGACGTTTAAAGCCCTTCATGATTTAGGCCTTACTTATCTGAGTAGTCGCCTCACCCCCTGGTCTGCCCCTGTGGTCGTCCAGAGGTGCCCTCCTGGAAGTCCTGCATTACAGACTGGTTCGGACACATAAGAGGGCATTCTCGGTGGCTGTGCTGTTGCTTTGGAACTCCCTTCCAGTAGGGGTTCACCTCAGCCCGAATCTTCTTGCCTTCCAATGAAATTGTAAGAACCGGCTCTTCCGCCAGGCATTTGGCGGGGGAGGAAGGGAGGATGGGATGTGTATGGTGGGGTAAATTTGGGGGTTTTGCACTGTGGGTTTTACTTTGCACATGAAGTTTTAATATGTTTTATATTTACACTGTTTTTATTGTGAATTTTGTGAGCTACCTGGAGTCACTTGTACCAGGAGGGGTGGGGTAAAAGTGCAATAAATAAATAAATCTCTGCCTTCTTCCCCTTAACTCACTCTTCTGGTGCTTGATGGTAAGGATTGGATCCACAGGCCAGATCAAGGAACTGGGAAGGAACCAAATAAAAACCTGCATGGGCCAGGCCTGGCCTAGTGGCTGGAGTTTTCCTGCCCCTGGTCTAAACTGTCTGAGAAACACTGATCTCTGCAACCTCCTTATAGCAGGAGTGGGCAAAGTTCCCAAGCCCCAATAGCCACATACCAACATGTTGTTATTGCTGAGAGCTACAAGACACATGACATTAATTCCAGCTTCCTGTGGGAACAGGGCAGAATGGTTGCCCCCCCAACTCCAGCCCCATCTCAAAGCTCTGGCTCCCAGGTGGTTTGGTACATTTGGAAAGCCGCAGGATTAGTGCAGGGCATGCTCCCCTTACTCCCACTGCCCCACACCCATGAGTCTTCAGCAGTGGAAATGGCAGGCTGGCTTTTTCTTATTCCTGGGGGAGCCACATGGACATGCCCCCAGGTAGCCACTTCTGGCGAGAGCCACATACAGCTCCCGAGCCACCGTTTGCCCACCTCTGTCCTACAGCAACATTCCCTCAAAATCCCAAAGGCAGAATCCATTTTAAGGAGTCTAGTGTGCCTGCAGATGGGGGCTCTCTGACTGGCTGGGAGTTATTTATTGTGACTGCTTGAGGCATCTCAAAGAGACCGGAGTTGTGGACTAGGCCGAGCACCCACCTTCTGAAAATCAGGTTTGCTCAGGGCAACTCGGACTGGGCACCTAAAATATGGAACACCTCCCTCCCTTGAAATCCACCAGCCACTATTGACAATCATGGCCAGAGGAAACACAGGTCAAAAACCTTCTCTCCTATTTCGGTCTGACTTCCAGCTGGGAAGCTCTCCAGATCTGGCTGCAATGCACAGGCGGCAATCACTTCGTTGTACCATCTTGCATTCATCCCCTCTCCAAAGGTGATATTGTTTTCCACAGAAGCATTCTGTATCCAGGCTTGCTGGCGGACATAAGCCACCGAGCCCTATAAAATGGAAATAAGAAAACCTCTGTCAATATATTAGTGGGACGATGGGAACAATGCGACAGCCCCCCCTCCCCCATGGGAGGGTGGTATTGGCATGGGGGAGGGGGTTTATGAAGATATGGAGCAGGGGGGAAATGTGGACAGGGTTGAAAGATGGGAGGTATAGAACCATGGCCATTTATGGTCAGGTTTTGGCTTGAGGGGGCTGAATTTGGGGGTTCAATCATATTTTAATGGTATTGGACATTTTACTGTGATATGAGGTGTAGGTGTGCTATGAGGAGAGGGTGCAAATACTTATATATTCTATTGTATTTTAATTTATTTATTTTTTGTAAGTTATCTTGTTCTGCTTAGGAGAAGGGTGCCATTATACTACTGTTACTACTACTACTAGTAGTACTAGTAGTAGTAGTAAATAATAATGATAAAGAAAGTCTGGGGGTTCAAGAACCCCTTACACAAATGATTCCACAACAGCTGTGCAGCATAAGGAATATCAGTTAGCCTTTATGAAGCACTTTACGTCTATCAAAGGCAAAGGAAGTATTTTTATCCCACTTTTATAAATAAAAAACGGAGGCACAAAGATGAAGTGGCTTGGCCAAGATCTCATACGAAGCAGTAGGAATAGAATATAGGACTCCTGGCCGCTGATCTGATCAATAGACCATACTGCTAACGTGAGCTGATAAGCATCTTAAAATGATGTTATAATGCAGTCATGGCAGGAAGAGGCTCAAAAAGAGGGGCGGGGTATGTCCTTTCAGAGTGCTTCCCTCTGAGGAGCTGGATAGGGTGAGGCAGACCAGTAAGGGCTGAGTGGTTAAGGAACCAATTGAGGTGGCTGACTGACCCCAAGCTGGAGGAATTGGAGCTGGAAGAATTGGAATTCTACTAGCCAGCTGAGGCAGAAAGCTCAGAGACCCCCAGGGAAAAGGCTCAGGAGTTGTGCTTGTGAAGCTGGCAGAAGCCAAGGTGCCAAGAACCACCTGTTAGGTGGTGCAGGGGCAGAACACCAGAGGGAAGGTGCAGAGCAAAGAAGGGACCGGACACGGAGAGCCAGGGAAGGGCTTGCTTCTCGAAGAAAGCACTTGGCTGGAAGCGTAGGAAGGGGTTCACCACAAGAGGGTACCTGTCTGAGAAGGTGGGGTTTCACCAGAGAGCACAAACTCAGCTTGTGCTGCATGGCAACCTCTCCTCCACCTGAGTCAGAGCATTTACCTTCACAGCTATGTCACCTTCCACCTTCTGCAACTCGCCAAGTAATGCTGAGAGCAGGGAGGACTTTCCAGATCCCACTTGGCCAACCACTGCAAGAAGGCAGCCTTGGGGCACGGTTAGATTTAGCCTGCAGAGAAACAGAGCGGCATTATTGTCACAATCATCACAAACGCAGCACCTGCAAATGAAGCCAGCCATATTCTGAACTGTCACGACTGCATAAAAGAGAAGAGTTCCTTCAGCTTCAGTCTGCCAGGATGATGGAACAGTGACATTGCCTGTGGAACACCGCGTCACCATCCCCCTTTAAGCCTCACTCCTTCCCACTTACTGCCAGCCAGTTTTCCACTCTGTTGCTGCTCATCAGCTAGAGATCTTTGTGGCTTTTGTTCCCTAAATCAGGAGTGGGGAACCTTTACCCTCCCAGGGGCCACCGTGAAAATTTGTACTAACTCCAAAGGCCACACAGAATGGGTGTTGGGGATGCAGCCAAGAAGAGGGGGGTCCAAATCATGGATCTGTGCCATGGATCTGTTCCCTAGCCTTGTGTGCATGCTCTCCTCTCTGCTCCCTTACCTGAGCTCAGTCCTTCAGCAACTGGGAGTAGGAACTAGATTCAGGGGCTGGATCCAGGCTTTAGGAAGGGGGCAAATAAAAACTAGCCATAGGTGCATTTGGCTCCCAGGGCTGAGGTTCCTTAAGTTTCCTTAAGTCCACCTCTGAGAACTGCTTTTAGCAGGCTACAGCTATCTTTATTTGAGTCCAATGTTCTTGTCGGTAGATTCAGTGGTACTCCCGATGATGATGATGAAATATGCCTCATGTAGATTGGTATTAAGCCATGGATGTTAAGTATTATGGTATATTGAGACATGCTCAAAATAGATCTGTATTGGGCTATGGATGCTCTGATTATGGTATATGGTGTTTGTTTACATTGTATTGTTGTCTTAATTTCAGGGGTGTGGTTTGTCTGTTCCACTGCTCTCTTAGGAGCAAAGTGTATTATGGCTGCTTCTTTATATAATTTTAAACTATTCTTTTGTATTATTTTATTTTTGTTTTTAAAGTATTTGTTGTTTAAGTGTATTGTCTATTTACATGTTTTAGCTACGGCGTGAGTCAATGCCAAATAAAATTAATTTGAATTTGGTACTCCCTCTGAGAAATTATTTTACCCTTGTAATCCTGGGTGAATCATTTTTTCATTATCTTCTGTTCAGCTCCTTATACAAAGAACTAAGAACAATATGGATTATGTTTTTCTGTTCTTAGTCTAATTTCTCTTTTTGGCTTGAAAATGAAAGGCTAAAATTTTTACTATGGAATCATTTAAAAACTGTTATCTATGCAGTGGTAATGTTTGCTATGAATGCAAATAAAATTAGAAGGGTAATTTTTTAATTATATATTTTGACTGGGATCTTTTCTTTTAAAGGTTTGTTATGCTTTTAATTGTGGCAGTTGCAAAACTAGTGATGAATGTTTTCAAATGGATTGAGCAGGGACTTGTGTTTACTGGGTTTCCCGCATTGACAGCAACAGGGCAAATCCAGTCAACACAGGTGTGGCAGTGGGACTCCTCTCGCTACCTGTGGGGAGGGTCAAAAGGGAATTAGCTCTTCCCACTGCTAGGGTTGCCATATACGCAAATGTTTAGAGGGCACTTATGAGAAATACAGGTTGCCAGGGCTGCATTGGCACCAGTGCAGCCCTGCAACCTGCATTTCTCATGTGTCCTGTAAAAATATGCATATCTGGCAACCCTATGCTCCACAGATGCGTGTTCTTCTGGCTAAGTTTCTTAAGTGAATGCCCCCCAAGGCTTTTTAGAGTCTGGCCACCTCCTCCTCCCCTTTAAGCCAGCCCAAATTCTCCAGGTAGGGGCTTCTTCCCTTCATTGTGGGTCCTCAAGCCAATATCAAGTCCCCTTGTTCTACAGCCCTTCTAGGTACAACGTAGTAAATCCCACCTGGATCCTGTGGGATTCCACACTGTTTCTTAGCAGGCCGCTGGCTGGCTCAGGGCTAGACTGGCAGGCTTCTTCTCAGCATGGCCTTCCTGGAGCTCCTGCAGAGGACTTCTGTTCACAACCTCTCTCGTCAGGATTCCACCTCTACTAACTCCTCTTTGTAGCCAGCTGCCTCCATCACTCAGCAGCAGTTTATTAGCCTCATCTGGCCCAGCTCAGTCTGTCTCCTTAAAGGGCTGGCACTCTTTAGCAGCCTACTCTCGCTGACCAGGCTGAACCTCTTTTATGGATTATCCTCCACTCTGGGGTTTGGGCAACAGTTTTTCCTGTCACAACAGGTCCCTAGGGTTGAGGTTCTTCATGATTTCTTACTTTAATATGAACTAAGCTTTGGAAACCACACACAGAAAGTTTAGACTGGACAGATCTCACCAAATATCTACATCAAGGGCAGGGAAACTTTTTCCTCACAAGGGCCACTCTGAAAACAAGAACAAGCTCTATGGGTTGGCTAGGAGTTGGGAAAAAGGGGTGCTTAGCATGAAAGAAGGAAGGAGAGAGTCCAAATCATGCCATGGATCCATCTTGTGTCCTTGACTGCATGCTCTCATCTCTGCTCTCTTTACTTGAGCTCACTATTTCAGTGCTCGAGGGCAGGAGATGGATCCATAGGTGAGATTGTGGAATTAGAAAGGGACCAAATAAAACGCAGCCATGGACTGGAGGTTCCCTGTCTCTGTTCTAGATGGCCACCGATCAGCCTATTTTGCAATTAAATCTATGGGGGAAAAGTGCTTTTTAAAAACAATATTCATGTACCTTTTAAGGCATGGAGGCCCTTCTTTGGACCAGCAGAAGGTTCCATTCCTTACACGGATACGCTCCTGTGCTAAAAGAAAGAGAAATAAATGGATTCGCTTACGTACCCAACTGTGTTTTTTCAACGTGACTCTGGCCCTTCTCACGTGGGGAGCATTGGGTGGGGGGATGGATGTGCTACCGCAGTGGGTGGAGGTGGGTGTGTGCCCGTTCCCATGGGTGCACACTCACCTCCACCCACAGAGCCTCCTCCGATTTGCTGGATGGCTCCGTGGGTGGGTGATAGGTGGAGGTGCGTGTGCGCCAGGATTGCACACGCACCCCCACCCATGCTGTTCGCATGGGCAAATGCCCAGCGCACACTCATCCCCCCCCTTCCGCCACACCATTTCCAGAGACACCCCCATGCATCTAACAGCTTCCCACACACACGGGGCTGCGGGGGTGTCCATGTAAAAATGGTCTGTGTCTTTGCATACATACACATTGCAAAGTAATAAATCATAGATGTTTTGTATCGCTCATAAAAAGGGAAAGAAATGCAGTATTTGACTGTCACCAAAATCTGTGCAAATACTACAATGTACTTGATGGAGATTACTAAGCCATCAGATAAATTGATTTTTCATCAGTATGAGCCACAAGCCTAGGTCTCCCAATGCAGAGATAATGCTTTGTAGATCTGATTTCGGCTGGTGAGCGATGCCATTTTACACCAGCTGAGGCTATGGCCTTCTGTCCCATGTTATGAGTTGTGCCTTTGAGATATCCAATGACCCAAACACCATGGACAATGTTTGTAGTGTCGTGCCATCTACTGGAGGACGACTTGTAAGTCCAGGAGAAACGGAAGTGAAGGGGAACTTCTAGAAAGAGCTAAAATGGCAAAGGCCAGGACAGAGACGGTTAACTGTTGTTCTGTAAAATCTAAGTTATTCTGAGACAATGGCTTCTATGTACTCTGAGCTATTGAAGCCTGTCTATACAGCACAAACCAAGAAGGGATACAACAGTAGTATTGAAAATTTCAATGAATTAAGATTATTTCAGTGTTAAAAAGTTTTAAGTTGTCTCTACAACTTCCTCCAAAGTGCTTCTCTGAAGGCAGCAGCTTTTCCTTTTCTGGGGGGGAAAGAAAAAGTGCATTTAAGTGCCTATAGTTTTGACTGTCCAATTTTATTCTCATGCTAATTAATATACCGGTAAGTGAAAGTGATTAATTGCCTGGGAATGACAACCCATGGCCTGGTGAATTCTCAGTGCGCTGTGGGCCTAGATAGTCAAGACCCAGGAATTCTGCACTGTTTCAGTCACAGCCATTTTCACTTAATTTACCAGTTGGCCAAAGTTTCGCAGAGACTGCCTCCAGCAATATGGAATTACAGCCCAATTGGAGAGCATAGTGAGGTAGCTAATTGGGTCAGGGGCATAGCTAGGGTGGAATGGGTCCCTGGCCAAGAAGCCAAGATGGGCCCTTGGTTTCTGTCCTGGCAGCAGGCCTAGGGATACCGCCCGGCTCGGTGGGCCTGGGGGCACTGCTATCAAACACACAAGACACTGAAAACGCAGCCAGTCTATTAAGCGCATTATGCCATGAAAAGAGAGATATATCCAGTTCAGTTGTGCCCCCATAATCAATGCATGCTGCCCCCACCCCATAACCAGTTCATTTGCACCCCCACACCCATATAATCAATTCACACTGCTCCCCACCCATAACCAGTTCATTTGCGCTCCTGGGGCAAAAGTGAATTGATTATATGGGGAGCGCAAATGAAGTGGTTATGGGGTGGGGGTTTAAAGACAGTATTCCTGTTAGCAATAACTTCATTAGGAAGAGTTAGTGAAATAGCAGCCATAATAATCTCAGAACCATATCTGCAGATTTTCCAAGACAGAATAGATATTGCTTACATCCTAAATTCCTACCTAAGATAGTATAAGTAACAGTTGTAAGAATGTGGTCCTTTTTAGTATTTTTTATACTAGAGGAGCTCGAGACCATCATGCGGTCTATTATTTGAATATGGAGAGCATGCACAACCCAGCTGTGAGAATGTTGGGAGCCATCTCGAAGAACCTTCTTTACAAGGCAAGCTTTATCTCCCAGTCCGATTGGCGGCTGCTGCTACCGCTAGCAGGCAGAGGCAGGTGAGAGATGGGTACACCCCCATGATGTGGGGGTGCCCTGCACCCAGGCCTCCTCCAGCCCAGGGCTGCCCCTGCGGGACCAGGCAGTGGCCCCTGGTGCCTAGCGGCCCCCGGCTTTATGCTGGGTTCGCTCAATAGACGCTACGCCCCTGAATTCGGTGACAGCACTACTGCGAGCTAGCCAATGGAGTGATGGCAATGCCAGTTGCCAGCATAATACTCCAGCACTTGTAGGTGTTCTTGCCATAGCTTTTGAAGAGAAGTAGCTTACAAAAGCCCCACAAAATATCTCGGAGCCTGTGTGGTGCTTTGTTGTGCATCTGTAAGATTTTTAGATAATTCACATATACCTGTTGATTTACTTAGCAACCTTTGTCATTAGGAGGCCTCAGGGCGCTTTGCAATATTAATACAATTATTTCTATTAAATAGTATTAGACCCACAAACAATTACAAAAGGAAAAGCTATCAAGCACCAAATTCACAAATAAGTTTTACACTGTGCTTTGAGGGAATGGCATGTTGGGCTCTTCTCATTATTTAAAATTTGCATAATAGAGTATGCTCACAGAATTTGGGTTTCCAGAACATAGAACTTGGATTTTTTAATTTTATTTTTAAAAATAATAATAATTTAAGAGTCCATGGGCACCTGGCTTTAGTGTTTTCCTGTCATCAGTAACAGAAAACGGGAGGGCCCTTACTCATCAGTAGATACTTACTGCAATCCAATGCATTTGAATTAACGTTATTTTCATCCAACTCTTCAAGACTAAGGAAGGCAGCTAAACGGTTTAAGGAAACCTTTGCCTGAAATTAAACACACACAAGTCGATAGATTGAGAAGGGGAAATAAGAGTTGCAAGTGCCCACTTTCCCTCATTCCTGTGACTCTGGAATCGCTTGGGAACAAGCAGTTTAACACAGCCAACTATGTCCAAGAGGCGACCCAGTGACCGTACCGCTCTATAAAAGCAATTGTTCCTTATTCCATCCAGCTCAGCAGCACACTGTGTCCTTTCTGCCTCTGACAGGGTATCTGCTCAGTTATCAGCATGTGCTATTGTTTCCCCCAGTGTGCCTCAAACCCTTTTCATTGCTGTCTGTGGCACTTCAAATCAGGCACCAGGAGGTACAACCAGAGGGATCCAGCTCCAACAGCTGAAAGCAGAGGGAGTGCTTCACTTCTTGACCTAGCATGGGTAAGCAGTCTTCCCTCACAGCTCCACTAATCATTATCATCTACCATTCTATAGTGCTTTCAGTGTCCAAAAAGCGTTACCATCCTTATCTAGTTCACCCTCGCTACAACCCAATGAGAGATCGATCGTTATTATCCCCATTTTACAGATGGGAAACTCAGGCTGAGAAACAGCAACTTGCCCAAGGCCACCCAGTGAGTTTGACTAAGGCCCTTTTCAAACGGGGGGGAGAGGGATGGGTGGAAGCTGTGGCAGGTGGGCTGTCTGTCACACGGAGGCCCACCCACCTCCACGCACAGAGGCACTTGCGTTGTCTCCAATGTCTCCGTGCATCGGCGGTGGGTGGAGCACGGGAGCACACACGCACCTCCCACCCCGGCAGTTGTATGGATGTCTCCCTGCACCCCCCCACACCCGCACATGTGGGCAAGGGGGGCGGGGGCGTTCATGCAAACAGGGCCTAAGACCGGATTTAAACCCCCAGTCTCTTCTCCACAAGGCTACCCTGGCTCTCCTTCTGGGCTAGTGCTGTTTCAACCATTCTGTTTCAGCTTATTGCAGTCAGCATAACAATCTGGCACGTAGGCAAGACGCACCTTTGGGCTGGGGCATAGGATTTTCCCAGCTGTGTAGAAAAGCAGCTTTGGAACAGGCCTATTCATAAGCAACTGACCAGTCACAATGCTGTTTCAGCAGCCAAAGGGAAATGTCCTAAATAAATACCCAAATTAGCAAGGAGAGGGGACTTGGTAGCAGGATTCAAGTCCGGCTTGGCTGTGACCACATTTCTTTCCCAGCTTGTGAAGGAGCGGTGGCCCACCCTTTGGCTATCTCAGACCACTGAAACCAGGTGAATGCCTTTATTTGTCCCCACTGTTGTCACTGGGCTAAAAGAGGAGAGAGTTTGGAGAAGATAGAGATAGGAAAAGAGGTATCCTATTTAACCTAAGGCTGCCCCTGATATGCATTCTTGCAGTTCATATCAATATATGATGGATGGCAAAGTTATGGGTGAGGGGAAGGGAACAGCAGGAGGTATTAGCGTCAACAGTTAAAACCTGGAAGGTGAGCGGTTGCCTCCTAGGGGGGATTCAGATGTTCTGATTTTTGCGATTTTTTTTTAAAAACAAATGTTTCATGCATGTCTGAACACACAAATTCGATTAAATGCGGTCAATATCGCACTAAAGAGGACTTTCAAAGCTACTCAAACCTACCTTTTTGCTGTCTGTTTTCAATAAATCCGCACTTAACAGCAGTGTAAAAGCAACATCGTACTGGTTTTAACTGGTGTGAAATCTTTTCTGATGTGAATGCAACCGTGCTTCCAAGTGCGCTGTTTTACTCCTGCCCCTACCGGAAGCAGTGAGACCAGCTGGAGCCCTGTAGTTGCCTCGCTGGGTGCAGGCTGCAGCCAGCTTCTCCC
>QEPC01007559.1:7944272-8008884 GCA_003113815.1 Sphenodon punctatus | reverse complement strand
CAGACCCCCCAGGTCACGCAGCCGTCTCAACAGCAGCCCATGGTCCACGGTGTCAAAAGCGGCTGAGAGATCTAGCAGGATGAGAAATGTCGAACATCCTGCGTCCATCTCCTGGCGGAGTTCGTCGACCAAGGCCACCAACGCCGTCTCGGTGCCATAGCCGGGGCAGAACCCAAACTGAAAAGGGTCTAGGAAATTGATGCTGTCTAGATGCGCCTGGAGCTGGATTGCCACCACCTGCTCAATAACCTTCCCTAAAAAGGGAAGGCTAGAGACAGGTCAGTAGCTGGCGAGTGCGTCCACGTCCAACAATGTTTTTTTCAGCAGGGGCTGCACCACAGCCTCCTTGAGGCTGGGCGACAACCTCCCCTGCTGCAAGTACGCATTAACCACCCTCGCCAGCACCATCCCCAACATCTCCTTGGAGGCTTTCACCAACCAGGATGGGCACAGATCAAGTTCACAACTGGTGGCTCTCACAGACCCCAGGACATTCACCGCATCGGCTGGCGTCACTTCCTGAAACTCCCCCCACAAAGTTGGACCAGACGGGGCCTCCATGACCTTGCGCTCTCTCCCTACTGCCTCATATCCAGTGTCAAAGTCGCTCTGAATCCAAGTGATCTTGTCTGCGAAGTAGGTGACAAACTCCTCACAGCGGGCCTGGGACAAGTCCCCGTACCACCCAAAACTGCTCCGCTGGGCATGACTACACAGCTTCTATAAGCCTCAACATAGTATCGCAAATGGGTCCTATGGAGAGGCTGGTCGGAGTCAGATTGAGTCCGACGCCAGCGTCGCTCCAGCCTCCTCGCTTCATCTGCCTGTGATGCTTTGAATATAGACTAGCCTGTTTCAGAGAAGGAGGGTGGACTAGATTATCCTTGTGGTACCTTATAACCCTATGATTCTTCCTGGACATTCTCTAGCATATGGTTGAAAATGTAATGATGTGCCACTTGGGTGCTCTTACCATTGTGTTTGCAAAATGCTGTGATTGTTATAATGAAATGAACTTTTCACACCAGAGATAAGGTTATCCTCGACTTCGACAGCACACGCTGATAGGGAGAGCAGCAAGCACCAAAGATGATTATGAATAAGTTTTTCAAAAACAACGAGGCAATTTAGAAACCAGGCCACACCGTCCTCGAGGGATCATGTGCAGGGAGGAATGATTCCCAGTTATTTAAATGAAACTTGTCTGTACCAATCACTAGCATGTGCTATCCTATCAGAGTATCCTGTCACTCCTCTCATTTTTGAAAGTGCCTAGATCACTTTCCCAATGGAACTTGGGTGCTTTTTAAAAATAAAACCTCTAGGAATGTAGTATATAACCTCCCACCCCTGGGCATCTTGGGGGGCAAGCTATTTGAACAGGGGAGGTGTCCACCAACTGTAGTTGGTCCAATAAAAGATATCGTTGTACTACTTTGTCTTGATTAGCTCATGGTCAATGAACAGCTGATAAGCCCTGTTAGTGAATCTGGATATGGCAGGGTCCTGATTAGAGAGGTTTTTAGGCCTCAATCCTGCCATGAGCTCTGCGGCACCAGGACCTTCTGCCTGCTGTCTTACTGTCTCCAAGGGACAATGAATGTGACCGAGGTCACTGCAGAACTACAAGCATCCTGGGGAAAGGATCTGTCTGTAAACTACCACACCCAGCGAGGGTGCTGCAGGATGTGTTTTATGATGGAGGTTGAACTGCTCACCAGAAATGTAGAGGAGTGGAAAGAAGCCAACGAAACCGAGAAGAGTATCTGAGAGCTTCTCAGGGCTTGCAGTTCCTCCTTTCGAACACACAGTACCTTCTCCATAAAGGCTTTCTCCCAGCCGTAGAGTTTGATGACTTTAATGTCGCTGAGAACAGCATTGGTGAGCTTGGCTCGGTCATCTTTGAGCTTCATCTGAGCTTCCTGAAAGAAACACCGGTCTGTGTTGGAAACAGAACTACCCAGTTACAGTGAACACCTGCTTAACACGCTCTGCTGGTTCTAAATGGTTGACTCAGACATCAAGTTTCCTTTGGACCAGGAGTCCTTTGCTTTATAGACCCACTAGGTTTGATGCTGCTTGTGACTTTCAGCCAGAGGTGGGGGAACCTACAGCCTGGGGGCCAGTTCTGGCCTGTGGCTGTTTTTTATTTGGCCCCTTTCCAATTCCTAGATCTGGCCCATGCATCCAGATCAAGTGCAGGGGAAGGGCGCAGAGATGACGGGGCATGCACTAGATTCCTCCTCTCTCTTCCTGAGCAATCCCTTAGCACCCCTGGCCTCAATTCCTATCTGGCCTGCAAAGCTTGTACTAAGTTTCAAAGTAGCCTGCGGGAGGGGAAAAGGTAACCAGCCTCTTCTCGAGACAACTTAACAGAAGGAGAAATATTTTAGAATTTGGAACTATGTATTTGCAAAAGGCAAGTGTGCAAATGGTCCGAAATGAAGTGCTAGGTCATGGGGTTTGAATCTCAGTGCATTCCGTTTAACCCTTCACAGTGTGATCCTTCCTCCATTGAGATGGATAGGAAATTTTGTCAATGACTTCAACTAAGTCAGGATTGCACCCTAAGACTCCATGCTGGATGACATACACTGAGCCGACAACTAAAGTAGCAGGTCAGCTACACGTCAGTGCCACGTTGTCTGTTGCTGCAATATTCCAGATCACTTTGCCATTGCCTGGTTTTATGATCATTTTTTCCCTCCACTTGTGAGTGATCCCAATTTGAATCCTATAGGCAGTGAACTGTACCTGAAACTGGCTTCTCTTCTTGGTGATCACAAAATTGAGAGGCAACAGGAAGAAAAACACAGCCACTGCCATCAAAGCAGATGGTCCCAGGAGCTGCCGGAAGAAAAATTGGATGGCTATAAAAACACCAGTGACAATGCGGAGCTATAGATAGATTTACCTGGCTTTTTTAAAAAAAAAAAAAAAATTTCTTCAATTCTTCCTGAGATTTGTATCTTAAAACCCTTTGGGATAATACCTAGAGGTTTCCTATTTCATTGTATGCATAACTTTGTGTGGTCATACTATCCATCTGCTCCAGTCAGACCTCCATGAGAATTCTCAGCTGAACATGTCTGAGTTTTTGACCTCTGCAAGTCCAGGCCGAGAGTGGAAATAAATCACAAATTAACCAGCCAGGTAATCACTATGTAGATGATTAATAATACTAATAATGTATATTTCATGAATCTCAAGAATGTGTGCTCTTGTATTGCAAAACTGGGCATCAAATTATTTGGGGCAAATGCTCTTTTTTAGGGCACTGGTGCAAATCTATAAATTCCAGTGGACCTCTTGACCAGAGATTTGGCCCAGTGGTTTTATTCCATCACATCTTCCAATATTTTACTTTGATGAATTTTATTTATTTCTCTTTCAAGAGCATAAACATTCGAGTTGTCATTCCTCTGGTTTTTGCTCAGACAGTTCAGGACCTGGGGACCTTTGTCCATTTCCAAGTTGACATACGACAAAAATGCCAAATATCTGGAAATCGGTTCTCTGCAGAATGGAGCTGGGGTGGGTGGGTGCTGTTTTGTGGAGTTCTTTAGGGCTGGGATGTTTGGAAGCAAGATACTTTACCTCACTGTCAGGACGTGGCCTATGTTAAATTTGTATATTTTACATATTTATCTAAAAATGTAGATTTATGCAAATCAATATTCACTTTTTCCTCCTGCAACAGGTGAAAACCCAAATGGTCATCTGTGCAGGAGATCCAAGGCCATTCTTGAGAGCCATGAAATACACTTTATCATCTTTCGGTATTTGAAGTGCTATCTAGAGTAGCGTGAAGTAGGTCATTCTTCCCATTTTACAGATGAGGAACAAAGGCCGAGAAATAGTGACTTGCCCAAGGTCACCCAGTGAGTTCATGGCTAAGATGGAAATTGTACCCTGGGCTCTCAGGTCCAAGACCAACATTTTATCCACAAGGTTCCACTGGCTCTAGGATGAGCTATTGTTGGCTACGTCCTCTCATCTGTATGTATTAATGGGGACACCTAAGTGGTCAGTTCACTGTCATCCATGCTTTCATCACCTTGAGGCTTGACTACGGCAATGTGCTCTACGTGGGGCTGCCCTTGATGACTGTTTGGAAGCTGCAGCTGGTGCAGAATGCAGCAGCTCGCCTCCTTTTGGGGCTGGGGTGCCCGGGAGCACGTTACACCACTGCTCTGAAGTCTGCACTGGCTATCGATAGCTTTCTGGGCACAAATCTATGTGCTGGTTTTGACTTTTAAAGTCCTAAACAATCTGGGCCCCACTATCTGAGAGACCACCTGTCTCACCATGCCCCACTGCGATCCCTGCGATCGGCCAGGAGTGCCCCCCTGTGGGTACCATCTGTTGTGTTCATACGATGAGGGCTCCCAGGGAGACGTTTTCGGTAGCTGCCCCCAGTGCTATTGGAGCTCGTTTCCCACAGAGGCTTGTTTGAGTCCGAGCCTGGGCATCTTCCAGAGGTGATGTAAGACCTTCCTATTTGTTAGGGCATTTAGCGGGCAAGGGTAGGGAATGTGAGGTTTGGAGTAGGGGTGTGAGGGGGTTGGTGGGGAGGGGTTTGTGCATTTGGAGTGAGGGGAAAGGTTGGGGTTTGGGGGTTTTTTTATGCTGTTTTGTGTGTATTTTTATTTGTTTTGTAAGCCACCCTGAGCCATTTGGGAAGGGCGGGGTAAAAACTGGAATAAACAAAAATAAGTTGCACAGGCCAATGTATAAAAGGCTCAGCTGCCTGTTTGAACTCCTATGGGCTAGCAGCATGGAACGGCAATGTCTCATTGCACTAGCTTTTGACCTCTGCAAGTCCAGGCTGAGACTGGACATACATCACAAATTAACCAGGTTTGGTTTGGATGCCAGTCCCTCTCACAATCACCTGTTTTCTCAAAAAACCAGCACATATGCCAAGGTATGTTAGCATTTGGGACTAGCATGTTGGGTTCAAGGTATATTAGCACTGCTTAGGTATGCCTGCATTACTCCTGACTTTAGTCAATACTGCCACTTTCTCGTGTTCATGAGCACTAAAGGAAAAGAGATTGAGTAGGGCTGAAACAGAAATGACATATTTCATATTTGTGAACAGAGAACAGTAAAGTGCCAGACTGGGTCAGACCAATGGTCCATCAAGCCCAGTATCCTGTCTCCGACAGCAGCCAATATTGGTCACTTGGGAGAAGTACCCAACAAGTCGGGTGATCCGTTCCCTGTTCACTCTCAGCTCCCAAAAATCAGAGGTTATGTTCCCTAAGCCTACTTGGCTAATAGCTGTTAACAAGCCTACCCTCCAAGAACTTATCTAATCATTTTTTAAACTCAGCTATAGTACTGCCTTAATCACATCCTCTGGCAACAAATTCCACAAGTGTGTAGAGTGAAAAAATACTCTTGTATTTGTTTTAAATCTGCTGCCAGTTAGTTTCATGGAGTGTCCCCTAGTTCTAGTACTATTTGAGAGGGTAAATAGCTCCTTATTTATTCATTCCATGCCACTCATGAGTTTATGAACTTCTATCATATCCCCTCTGTCGTCTCTTTTCCAAGCTGAAGAGTTCTAACCTATCGGAAGCCTCTCCTCATACAGAAGCCTTTCCATACCCTTTATCATCTCTGTTGCCCTTCTCTGAATCTTTTCTAGTTCTACGGTATCTTTTTTGAGATGGGGTGACCAGAACTGTGCACACAATTCAAGGTGCGGTTGCACCACAGATTTATATAGTGGCATTATGATCTTTTCTGTTCTATTCTCCATTCCTTTCCAAATAATTCCTAACATTCTGTTTTGCTTTTTTGACTGTGGCCATACATTGAGCTGAGGATTTTAATGTATTGTCCACAATGACTCCAAGATCCTTTTTTTGAGAGGTAATCCCCAAGAACCCAACTCCCAATATTGCGTAGATATAGTTTGGATTATTTTTCCCTATGTGCATCACTTTGCACTTGTCCACATTAAATTTCATCTGCCATTTAGTTGCCCAGTCATCCAGTCTCGCAAGATCCACCTGCAGTTCCTCACAGTCTGCTCAGGTTTTAATTACCTTGAATAACTTTGTGTCATTTGCAGATTATTATTATTATTATTATTATAAGCTTTTATATAGTGCCAGCGATGTACCTGGCACTTTACAGAAACTAAGATAGACATGGTCCCTGCCCGAGAGCTTACAATCTTGATCATATTACTCTTTACTCCCTTTTCCAGATCATTTACGAATATATTAAACAACACTGCTCCCAGTACAGCTCCCTGAGGCACTCCACTATTTACTTCTCTCCATTGTGAAAACTGACCATTTAGTCCTACTTTCTTTCCTATCATGTAACCAGTTACCAATCTACGATAGGACGCTGCCTCCTACTCCATAACTATTAAGTCTCCTCAAGAGTCTTATCAAACGCTTTCTGAAAATTCAGATCTAGCATATTGACCAGATCACTTACACACATGCTTATTTACACCCTCAACAAATTCCAGCAGATCAGTGAGGCATGACTTCCCTTTGCTATAAATCCATATCGACTCTTTCCCATTATGTCGTATTTATCAATGTTCAATAATTGTTTTTTTACAACCGTTTCCACCAATTTGGCCAGCACCAACATCAGGCTCACTGGTTTGTAGTTTCCAGGATTGCCTCTGGAGCCCTTTTTAAATATTGGTGTTACATTCGCTACCCTCCAACCCTCCGGTACGGTGGCAGATTTTAGTGATAGGTTACAAATACCAATAGTAGGTCTGCAATTTCATGTTTGAGTTTGTTCAGACTGCTGGGGTGAAAACCATCTGGTCCTGGTGAATTGTTACTATTTAGTCTGTCCATTTTTGCTCTAGAACGTCTTCCAGAGTCACGTTGGTTTACTACAGTTCTTCAGATTCATCACTTACGAAGAATAGTTCCAACATGGGTATCTCCCCAACATCTTCTGCAGTGAAGACTGAAGCAAAGAATTCATTCATCTTCTCTGAAATGACCTTATCCTCCCTTAGTGTTCCTTTTACCCCCAGTCATCTATTTATTTATACAAACTTTTATTCCGCCTTTCCCTAAAAAAAGTTTCAGGGCGATGTACAAACAATCTAATGTCCAACCGACTCTAGCAAGCTTCTTGCTTCTGATGTACTTGAAAACATTTTTTAGCTTTTGCATCTTTAGCAAGTCATTCTTCAAATTCCCTTTTGGCCTGCCTTAACATTTTATTTCTAAATTGGCAATGCTTATACTCCTTCCTATTTTCGTCATTAGGACTAGCTTTCCATTTTTTAAAGGACACTTTTTTGGCTTCAATAGCCTCCTTCACCTCACCACTTCATGCTGGCAGATGTTTGGTCCTCTTGCTATGTTCTTTTACTTGTAGAATACACTTAATCTGGGCTTCCAGGAGAGTGTTTTTAAGTAGTCTCTACACCTCTTCCAGACATTTAAATCCTTAAACTGCTTCTTTCAGTTTCCCTCTAACTAGTTCTCTCATTTTTGCAGTTTAAAGCTAATATTACTGCGGTAGTTTTATTTAGCATTCCTCCTCTGTATGTATGCCAAATTTGATTATATTATGATCACTATTGCCAAGTGGCTCCACCACCATTACCCCTTGCACCTGGTCCTGCACTCCACTTAAAGTAGCTCCTCCTCCTTGTAGGCTCCAGGATCAGCGGCTCCAAGAAGCAGTCATTTGTGGCATCTAGAAACTTTACCTTTGCTTCACCTCCCCGAGGAGACATTCACCCTATCAATATTAGGATAATTGAAGTCACTCATTATTATTGTCTTTCCAACTTTGGTAGCCTGTCTAATCTCCATTAGCATTTCATAGTTAGTCTCACCATCCTGGTCTATTCTGTCCCTCTTGTTCCAACATGCACATGCAGCCGCTGGGTGAGGTTGCGAGATGGCTTGGTGTGTGGTGCCATCAATATGCTGATGACACCCAACTTTACCTCTCCTTTTCATCTGACCCAGACCCCGCAATCTCAGTGCTTACCCGGTGTTTAGCAAGTGGGAGGCACTGAATGAGGGTGAGCCGACCGAAGCTGAATCCCAAGCAGACGGAGGTGATGCTAGTAGGTAAGGTGGTGGGTGTGGCATCCGTGTCGTTGATGGGGTTTGCCCCCCACTTGTTCCCCAGGTTAGTAGTCTGGCCGTGCTCCTTGCTTCCCAGCTCCACCTGGATGTTCAGGTCGAGGCTGTGGCGAGGAGCACGTTCTGCCAGCTACATCCAGTGCGGTGGCTTCAGCCCTACGTCTCAGACTCTGACCTGGCCACTATCGTCCATGCTTTCATTACCTCGAGACTGGACTATTTTAACGCACTCTACATGGGGATACCCTTGGTGACTATTTGGAAGCTGCAGCTGTTGCAGAATGCAACGGCCCATCTCCTAATGGGGACGGGTCACCATGAGCACATCACACCAGTGCTCTGCACTGGCTGCCGACAGTCTTCCGAGCTGGATTCACGGTGTTGGTGCGTACGGTCTAGGCCCCAGCTACCAGTGGGACCACCTCACTCCCCGGGCTCTTGACCAGCCCCTGCAGTTCGCCAGGAGTGCCCTTCTCGAAGTCCCCTGGGTATCCCGGGGGCGACCATGGAGAGGGCATTCTCTGTGGCCACACCTAGGCTGTGGAACTCTCTGTCACCAGAGGCTCAGATCTCTCCTCCTTGAAGACCTGGCTCTTCTGCTAGGCTTTTGGTGAGGGGTGTGGGTTAGGGGGTTGCATTTTTTACTTCCCCTGATGTCCCTATTGGAATTGGAGGTTTTACTGTTTTATTGTTATGTATGTATGGTTGTTTTATTGCATTTATATTAATGTTTTTTATATTTTTATAAACTGTTAGACACCCCAAGCTACTTTGCAGAAGCGGTGGGGTACAAATTATGGTGATAAATTATAAGTGACTGTTTCAGTTAATTTGGAATCATTTAAATTTACCTGTTCTGCACTGATCCCCACCTAAGTGCTCTTTCTTTCCTATACTCAAATTCCCTTGAATTAATGGCATCCTTGGGAAATGCCTCAGCCTTTGTCTGCTTTCCCCTGGATTATCGTTTAAAAACTGCTCTTAACTCCTTTTTAGTTTTTAGCACCAGCAGCCAGGTTCCATTTTAGCGAAGGTGGAGCCCATCCTGTTGGTATAAGTTCCTCCTTCCCCAGTTCATAATGAATCTAAAGCCCTCCTCTCTACACTATCGTCTCATCCAATTCCACGCAGTGAGACTCTGGAGCTCAGCCTGTCTCTGACAACTCACATATTTGTTCCCTAGAACAAATATCTGCATTTGTCTTTGTTACTGTTGCAAATTTTTCATTTTCCTGTTTGTTTGTTTGTTTCTCTATGTTCCGTATTTCAGCTAAATTGGCCGTTGGACTACTTCAATATTTGGAACTCTGTCTACGTTGGTGGAAATTTTAAATTTTTGAATGTGACTCAATCAAAACCTGGAATCTATGGGTGAACCTGGAGAGTTGGAAATCCCAATTCTAAAATACCTTTAACATGGTTACAGTTGATGGACCAAGGCACTTCGTGCAGAAGAACAGGCAAGAATGGAACAAACTATCCCCAATTGTGAGGGAACGTCCATTATATATTTCTACCAAGAGTCATAGGGGTATTTTTGGATTGTTCGCTGCAATAAAGCATCAACATGAAACTGATTTTTGGAGACTTTTCCATGGCCCTGGATTCAGGAACAAGAACTGATCTTTTTGTCACCTTTTACCTGCCAAAGGAAGACAAAGCAGATGATGATTCGGATGGGAGCGAGCCAGGTACCGTTAAAATAGATAATGAGATCCATTAGCTTCTGCACATCGACAGACACCAAGTTGACAATCTCTCCCACTGTTGCTGCTTTCCTGGCAGCATTTGACATGACTAAAATCTAAGGGAGGAAAATGGAAACAAAGAGGCCATGAACAGCATGTGTGTCTGTAAATGTTAGAATGTTGAAGTTAGCATTCCATCAGTTAAATTTAATCTAATCTACTAGATGCTGAGAACAAGGATCGAGACTTCATCCATAGTAAAGTGACTTGGTCCTGCAAGGGACAGTCTGTTCACCAACCAGCCAGAGATGCAATTATCTCTAGTCACAATTTACAGCACAGAGATTGACATCAAGCTCTTAATTTCCTCTTCTTGCATGCTCGAAGAACCAGCCAATGAACCTTCATAACGGTAAATAGCATGGTGCCTTTTAGATGTATCCTCAGTATCCATACAGTCATTCTGCACTGTCAGTGTAATCAGTGAATGCAAGAATACCTTAAAAACCAGTCTTTACTACCAGCCTCAACATTAGTATTAATAGTAACAATAAGTAATACCGCTTTGCTAATTATCTACCTGCTTTGGTCTCACACTAGATGACTGCCTCCAGTCCATCCAGCTGAGAATGGATACCTGATCCACTGGGTTGGGGAAGTCATAGGCGGCTGGATATGGTGCTGGCCACATCACTCCCTTGTGCACCATAAGCCACAGGAACTGGAGTGCCTTAACTACACCAGCCCAATGGGTTGCATGGCTTGGGAGGGACTTTGACCATCTCTTGCAGGTGACCAAGCCAATGGAGACTTTGAATGGTGATTAGACTTGCCAACCTAACTTGGTACCAAGAAATTTAACTTCCCACTTGGTATTTAGAAACAGCAGAGGCAGCAAGTGTGGAAGGGGTTCAGTCTTCTCTTGCACCTGCTGTAGAATGTCCAAGTCTTGCTACCCACATGCTTAGTTGGCCAAATATGGTGGTTGCCTTTCCAATACTAGAGTTAAGCTCCTAATTTAGAGATAGGATATTCAGTCTGCCTGATCATCAATAACAGACCTTGTGCTGAACTTCAAACACACAGATACTTAGGCTGGACTGGCTCTGAAGTCCTAGTCCGTGTTAACCAAGAAGCTACAACTGTGCACCTGAAGCAGTGCCAGTCCCAGTTTTGGCCAGGGACAAGCCAAAGCTCTGAAGGCTGACCAGCTGAAGCATAGTGACCACTGACAGGTCTTCAGTATTGCAGTCTGTACCTGGTTGGGTGGAGGGGGCTGCAAAGAGCCACAGGACTGGGCTAAAGAGCTACTTGCAGCTTGGGAGCCATAGTGTGAATATCACTGTTATAGCATATGCCAGCTTCACCCTTTGGGCCTGCACCGTTCATCTGCACTATTTTCAGCAAAGACTCGTGGCTGAGAATTGGACTTTGGAGTCACTTGCAATGCTGCAGCATGGCTACTGAACTATCTTGGTATTCATTACGAAAGAAAACAAAATAAACAGCAAGCCTACCTTCCTATAAACCAGGCCAGTAACCGCCATCTTCAACCTCACACCCAACACAAGGCACACGTACATGTACCGTTGTTCAAACATAGTCTGGAGACAAGCTAGAAGGAACATTAACACAGCATAGAAGTAGCCCTTCCAGTGGGGGGCCTCTTGGTCTGCGATGAACTCTAGGAAGAGGCTGCAAGAGTAAGAGGAGCCAATGATATGCATCACGGATGTAGGCTACCTACCATCCCAACATGTTTGATCCAGAGTCCTTAGATTTTAACCCATCATCTCTGGGAAAGCCTGGAAATCACTCAGAAATTGGGGCATCAGAGGTCATAGAATCATAGAGTTGGAAGGAACATCAAGGGTAATACAGTCCAGCCCCTTGCTTGGATGGAAGATGACTACAGCTACAACATCCCCAACAGTCCAGCCTCTTTTTGAAAATTAAAACTGTGCGCATAGACAAGGCACAGGATTTCCTCCTAAGAGTTCTTCCTCAATACACACCTACCTGAAAACCTTTGGGATAGAAAATAGGAAGACGTCACAGATGACTAAACTGAAGGTGCCAAGAAGGAAATAGGTTCCAAAGATGCTCCAAAGTGCTTTCAGCAACGGCTTGCTGTTACTGCATTTGGGCTGCAACAGGACCTGGGTCTCTTCTGCATCTGTTAAGGCATCTTCACTTGGGTCCCTGGTAAATGTAACGGACTCTGGTTTTCTTAAAATAAAATAAGCAAAGAAAAGCATCTAATTCCGAGATGGTTTGGAGCATCTGATTCAAGCTGTCTGCAGCACTATATGTACCCCACATTAGGAATAAGTCAACTGGAGAGAACAGGAATGGGATGTTTGAATCTGGGTTGTTTAGATAAGAAATAGCACTCACTGATAAGATTTCAAAGACACAGGCCATGATCCACTTACTCTGGAGAAACACTTATGGGCTTCAATGAGATTACTCTGAAGTAAGTGGATCGTGGACCATGGTCTTAAGGTCAGATTTAGGGTCTAAATGAAAAAGACTACGTTGCTTTCGGAGTTGGGAAGGGACACTCTGCAAGAATACTGTTCCCCAGATGGCTCCACAGGGTTCCCACTATCCCTGCTTGAATGATGAGAAGATTTGATGCAATTGTATCCAAAGACCATTCTCCTCTGCAAATATAAAGAATGCTGGCCATAGGGGAGGGCTGGAGTAAGGCAAGACTGGGGCTGCAGCTGAGGGACTCCAGTTTTGCAGGGCCTGAGTAACAGCACCTTCTCTGATGCAGCGACGCTAGCCTCAGCCTCTCCCTGCTGCAGCTTGGGACCTGTGGAGGGGAGGGGAAGAGTGCTGTGCTACTGTTGTGGTGTGCTAGGCAGTGGGTCCCAGGAAGGGTCTGGGGTGGTCTCATAAAGCTGAATCCCATCCCTTATTACGTCTCCTCCTGCCATTTGTGCTGGCTGCTTGTGCTGCTGCGGGAGGAATAGGGAGAGGAGGTTAGCTTTCTGCAGCTTGCCTGCCTCTTGCCACCCCATGCCAGTTCCCTGCTGCTGCCACTGGGATCGTAACCACCATCACCATCTGCTGCTGCCAGGATTTGGTTCCCCACTGCTGCTGCCCAGCTACTCCTTGTGCTGGATGTTTATAAGGTGAGTTCCAGATTTATTTTTTAAAAATGTCTTGCCCAAAAGAAGGTTGAGAACCACCAGGCTAGCATCTATTGCCACTACGCAGCTGTGATGGGCTGCAGTGGGAGCACACACCTTAGTTTCCAAGTGAAGAAACTCCAGTTTTTTAGGCCCGGGCAACCTGGGGGACCTTACACCCAGGAAGCTGAGCGTCCAGGATGTGACGCCTCCCTGATACCAGCCAGGTCATAGACTGAAGACCCAAGAAGTGGATCTCTGGCCACCCCCCCCCCCCCCCCGAGCACCTGGAGACATCAGGGTCTGGCTGATTATTCTACCCCCACAAGGCTCTGGCACATCAAACTCTGAGTGGGGGGGAGAGCTTGGGAAGAGTGAGCAAGGGACTTGCCAAGAAGTGGAATGCTCAGTCTCACTTGTTGGTCAGGTGTTGGTGTTTGTTTATTCTTTGAAGACAGAACCATAAACACTTACTAGATGGGGCTCAAACCCCTGGCTACCGGTAGTTGGGAGTAGTTAGCAGGAGGAGTCACACCTCCATGACCTGTACTTGTACTTCTCTCAAACTACTGTAGCTGGCCACTGTTGGAGACAGGATGCTGGGCTCGATGGACCATGGGTCTGACCCAGTATGGCACTTCTTATGTGCTTAGCTCCAACCCTGGGTGAGCCTGAGACGGGGGCTGCACCATCTAAAGCATTCAGCAGCAGCTTCCAGCACAAGTAGGAATGAAGGGGAGACCCCCCAAAGCTATACCAGTCTTGGGCCCCTTTCAGCTGCAATCTGGCCTAGCCACAGGGCCTGCTTCAGCAGTGAAGCAGCAGGATGGTTCTAAAAGTTCATAGCCAGGTCGAGAAGCTTCATTCTCCTTTGAGCAGCTCTCTCCATTTGCACTGACGGGTTCTTGATCGCCAAGGTCCGCCTTAGCCTTTGTGGGGCCCACGGTGAAGAGAAAATGCAGTGCTCCTGCTGGTCCTGTCCGTTCAGGAGTACCCTCCTCCACAGAGTCCTAGAGGTGGTCATGTTTAGGGTCCCACTGGGAGGGAGTGGGGGCCCTGAATCCTGCCCTTGTGAAAACATGGGCCACTGTGGGGTCCCCAGAAGTAGAGAAAATAGCAGGGCCTTACCCTGTGGTAAGGTCAGCCTTACTGATGGTTCAGCGACAGCTCAGAGAAACCTATGGAGCAGTCCCCTCAGATCAATCATCGCTGATCTTCCCTCCCCTTTGGGTACATGGCACTCTGCAGCAAGACAACTGACAAAGGATATAACGGGCAGGGGAGAAGTGAACCCACCTGTTTCTTTCAACCTCAACTCGGGATAAGATTCTCCACCATTAAAGTCAATGGGAAGTTTGCCGTTGACTTTTTGGAGGGCACAATCCTCCCCTCCCTCCATTGTCTATATGCCAATTAGGGCTTTGAGATGGAGAGGAAGTGGGCAAGAAGTGTTAATGGACAGAGACAGGTTAGAGAACGTCAGCTCCAGATAAGTAACCGTTCCACCCCCACTATTACCCCACAACAGGCTGGGCCTTGCTGTGTGTGTGTATTTTTAGTTGTGCAACACCAACCCATATTATCCAGGAAATCTGAGTGGTGCCAAGAGTTGTACGTTGAACACCTCTTTAATGCTAGGGGAGTTTAGCCAATGTTAAAACCACACCATTTTCCCTAGGCTAGGCTGCACTGAGGTCCAGGCAGAGCACAGTAGCTCTGCAGAACCCATGAAAGAAGCAATGCTTCCCACCCTCTGACACAGGTACTTACCGGCTGGCGCTGTGGCGGTTCTTTTCCCATGCTCTTTCCAGCTGGGCGACAATCACCTCAGAGGAGTCTCCTTTCCTCAGCGACCACAGGTCTTCAGCTTGCAGTGGCTTCCAATAGCCCCTCCAGAGCAGCCTGGATCAAGGCAAACAAACAGGAAGCCAGGAAAGCTGCTTATATACAGGGGGACTTCTCTTTGATGTTGTCTGATGTTTAAGCTTGACAGGTCTTAAATTTGGCCCGACTCACTTACTCTACCCTTGTGTTGGGAGTAGAGATTGAGGGGGCAGGAATTTGAGGCTATCGCTATCCTCATGGCTACCATATTCCACTCTGTTTCCCATCAGCACTTTCCCTCATCTCTGTTGAATGCAGGGCACAGCCATTAAGCAAGCAGACCCCAGTCTACTTGTGGAAGTAGAGCCAGTGTAGAGACCCTTTACTAGTTATGTCAGTGTTCTTAGTGCTTTACAATCCTTATCTAGTTCAACTTCACAACAGCCCTTAATAATAGTAGGCCCACAATAGTAGTAGATCATTACTATTTCCATTTTACAGAAGGGGAACATAGGTGGAATGATTTGCTCAAGACCACATGGTAAGTTCATGGATAAGATGGGATTTGAACCCTGGTCTCCCAGGTCTGAGTCTATCACCTTATCCACTAGGCTACACAGGTTCTCCCAGCTTGATGCTGGATAAGGAGACCTCTGCACAGAGGGGCATTTCTACCTCTTATGGCCCCTTTACACAGTCACAGGAGCAAACTAGTATTGGCCTAAGTGAAAACTGGGCCTGCTACTACAGGCACACCCCTGGCACTCTCCTTCTATAGATGAAATATTCCAGGATCCCTGAACAGGATCTTGGCAGTTTTTAATACCCACTTTGTTCACAAAAATAAGCAGGATGCTGCGATTCCACCATCATAAATGATCCCAGTGCCTTGAATAAGTTGCGAGAAGGTCTGCAGGCACGAAGCTTGGAAGGTAGCTGTATTACAGCCATTATTTGAAGAGCTGGTATATTTTTCAGGTCAGAAAAATCATTGCACAACACAGGGATCATGCTGAATTCTGTCCCCAGTTCTATGCTTTCATTGTCCTCCTTAGGCTAAACTGGTCTAATGCTCCCTCACTGAAGTTACTGGAGTTTGTTTGTTTATTTATTTATTTATTAAATTTGTACCCCGCCCCTCCTGAAACAGCTCGGGGAGGCTTCCAGTCATAAAATATAATTTAAAACAATCCAAAATACTAAAAATACCATATAAACATTTAAAAACACATAAAACAGGGCCTGGGGTATAAATTACTTGGGATAGGGGAATAAAAATCAACTACCCACCACCCCCCTCCCCAAAGGCCCGGGCAAACAACCAGGTCTTGCATTTTTGCCGAAATACTAACAGGCTTGGGGTCAGGCGGACCTCCTCCGGTACGGAGTTCCAGAGACGCGGCCCGGCCACCGAGAATGCCCTCTCCATTGTGGCCCCCCACTTAACACGGGGGACCTCCAAGAAGGCAGCCCTGGCAGACCAAAGGAGCCACTCTGGGGTGCGGAGGGCGAGTCAGTCCCTGAGGTATGAGGGGCCGAGACCGTGTAGGGCTTTGTAAATCAATACCAACACCTTGAATCTGGCTCAGTAGGCTATTGGCAACCAGTGCAGAGCCTGGAGCACTGGTGTTGTGTTCCCGGCGACCCATCCCCGAAAGGAGACAGGCCGCCGCATTCTGCACTAGCTGCAGCCTCCGAACCAAACACAAGGGAAGCCCCACATAGAGCGCGTTGCAATAGTCCAGCCTCGAGGTGACGAAGGCATGGATAAGGGAGGCCAGGTCCAGGCCGGAGACGAACGGACGCAGTCTCCGCACCAGATACAACTGGCGAAAGACAGCCTTAGTGACTGCCTCCACCTGCCGCTCTAGGCAGAGGTCTGCATCCAGCACCACCCCCAGACTCCAGACCTGTTGAGCTATAGGAGGACGAACCCCCCCAATAAGGGGGGCCAACACCTCCCTCGCTCTCCCCACCACCATCACCTCCGTCTTATCGGGGTTGAGCTTGTCTGCTCTGCCACATCCACTCCGTCACGGCCTCCAGACACTGGGATAGCACCGAGACGGCAGGGTCTGGGTCAGTTGAAAAAGAGAGGTACAGCTGAGTATCATCAGCATATTGGTGACAACGCACCCCGAACCCCCTCACGGCCCCCCCCCCAGGGGCTGCATATAAACATTAAATAATAACGGAGACAGAATCGAACCCTGCGGAACGCCGCATAATAAGTTAAACAATTAACTTGAATGAGAACAGGATTGGGCCTACATTCTGTTACATCAACGGTTGGCAGGATAATCCTCCATCACTAAAGTCAATGGGAGTTTTGCCATTGGCTTCAGTGGGTAGAGGATTCTGCACTCAGACAAATCCTTAAGATTGATACTGAACTCATCTTCCAAAACATTCCCCTCCTACTTCCCTCACAGTTTCCACTGAGGGTGTCGCTATCCAGTTGGTCCATCGGGCACATAGCCTCTAGGATTCATCTTTGACTCCTCCCTCTCCTTAACGCCTCCAATCCAGGCTGTTGCTAAATCCTGTTGCTTTGCTCTGTATAATATTGCTAAAATCCAGTCCTGCCTTACTGTTTCCACCACAAAAACCTTAGTCCATACTCTAGGCATCTCTCGCCTTGACTACTGCAACTTCCTCCTCACTGGCCTCCCCTTCTATGATCTTGCCCTCCTCATCTCCATTCAATGCTCCGCTGCCAAAATCATCCACCTTGCCCATCACTTTGACCACACTCAGCCCCTACACTGGCTCCCTCTACGGGAACACGTTCAGCACAAGCTCCTCATCTTCACCTTCAAGACTCTTCATGGCCTTGTTCCTGTTGGAAATACATTCCTTTGGTTGCATTCCCCCTAAGCACCTCATCCTGTTTGTTTGCTAGAAACACCAGGCGTAGACAGACAGATCAGGGAACCCTTCCCCCATCCTATCTGTCCTACTCCTGTCAGGACCTGATTGGTCAATCTCCTCCCCCAGGAGATTTCTCATCTCTTTGTGTCTCAGAGAGCTTCCTTCCTCCCTCTTGAACACACCTAGTCTTAGGACTTAGCATAGATGTAGGCCTTTCCTATCCTACATGTATTTCCTAATAAAGCTACTTAAGCTTAAGTATGCTTCCTGCCTGCTTATTGATGATTAGCTACTCACACTCCTCTGTAAACTCTGCATTGGGCAAATGGATGCAATGATCTCACAGTCCTTGCATTTCCAACAGCTCTTGTATCCCACTAAACACATGCCCAGGAACTTTGCTCCACCTCTGCCCCTGCTCTCGCTTTCTCACGACCCCCTTGCTCCTCTAAACGTCTTTGCCCCTTCTCTCTTGCTGTCCTTCATTCCTAGAACTCCCTCGTTGGATACATTCACTCTGCTCCCTCCCAAATTTTAAATTCTGTCAGAAAATCTACCTCTTCCATCAGACGTTCCCTAGCTCATCCTGGATGAAACTGCATCCTCTTCCCCTCACTCAGAATCTACTTCCCTGTAACTAAGTGAAGCACATGCACCTGCTCCACCTCATGAACATACTCTTGTGTCTCCTGATGTTCACCACTCCCTTGACTCCTCGATTGTAAGCCCCTTGGGGGTAGGAACCTGTCTAACTATTGATTGTGCAGTGCCAGGTACAGTGGTGGTGCTATATAAATAAGAATTATCATCTGACCCAGTGGGGTGTTGCACATGAGCCTCTGAAGAATTTATATGACTTCTTGCTATGGCAGTTTAAACTTTGGGTTTACTTCGCCAGGCTGCTCAATGCCATCTGATCTGGCATTTAGAAATAGATGTCTTTGCCCTTTCTTTTCTTACCCAGAAAACCACCAATAAGTGATTTTGGAAATGAAAGAGGCTCCAGCTTCTGGACATGGATTCTGTCAGAGGGAAGAAAGAGAAATCCAGACAGGTTTAGGATATTAAAATAGGTATGTGACATCAAGACAAACATTTTCTCTTTTGCTCCCTTTCCCCTCCCCCCAAATAACCTAAAGTCTGATTGATGTTAAGACGCCGAGGATAGGAATGGCATCAGCAGCAGATCTTTAATGAAAAATTTTCAAAGGTTAAATTGACCTTAAGCACTCAACTTGCCACTACTGGCTGATGGAAGTCAGGGAACTAGGAGTTAAGTGTCGTTTTTACTAGAGGGGATAGAGAGCGAGTATTTCAGATGGTATCTTTTTATTGACCCCAACTTTTGCTGGTGAGTGCGTGCAAGTTTTTGGGCCACACAAGGCTCTTCCTCAGGCATCTGAAAGCCAGAATTACAACTGAGCAATGCAGGCTAGGTTATAAATCAAGGGTGTGGAATTGTCTCTCCCTTAGGAGCCTCTCTGAAAATTAGTACAAGCTCTTGAGAGCTGCAGAGAAGTTGGGGGTGCAGACAGGAAGAAGAAGTTCCAGATCATGGGTCGGTCCCCTCTCCTTTTGTGCGTGCAGCCCTCCTCTCTGCTCCCTTCCCCTGAGCTCAGTCTTTCAGTGCTTGGGGGGAGGAATTGGATTCAGGAAACTGGAGCAGGGGCCAAATAAAAACTAGCCGTGGGCTGCATGTGTCCCCCAGGATTGAGGCTCCCCACCAGTTATAAATGATGCTCTGTCTGATTCCCGATTACTCATTTATAAATGATATCTAGCCTGCATTGTTCAGTCTGTTATTCCAGATATCAGAAGCCAGAAGAACGGCCCTGTGTGGCCCCCAAATCTTGCATACTCTCCCCAGAAAAAGCTGGTCCAATAAAAGATCAAATCTGAAGTACTTTGTGTTCATCATCTACATGTGGCACAGGATTCGCACTCCCCCTACTTGTAGGTACTCACTGATAACAATAGTTCCAGCACAATTCTAGAAGAACTTTTTCCCCTGCCCATCTCACCACACCCACGTCTTCCAACTGGTTGCTCAGAGCTACACACGGATCCTTACATGAAGCTGTCTGAACCACGCAACAGCTACCTGGCTTTGTGACCAGGTTCTGGTGCCACCTGTTAGCTTTATCGTCTTGCCTTGCTTCCGCTCTGCCTTGACCCAGTCTTGACCCGTGGCTCCTGAGCTCTAGCTTGGTTCCAGGCTGCTGATGTGCCTTTGGTTTGCTGGCCACTGACTTCCATCTCCAGGATCCGATTCCTGGCTTTAGACCTGGGACAGTCGTCAGACTAGGATGACCTTGGTTTACCCTTCCCCATCCCACTCCACCCCAGTACTTCCTCCCGGCTGTGGTCTCAACTCTCAGGTCCTGACTAACATTTAAGAATCAACCTCTTGCTAATAGAACCCTGAACAAGGCTTGAGGGTGAGGGCGGAGGTACATACGCTAGCATACAATACATGAGGGAGTTTGACTCTGGGTTGCGTCACTACCAAAAAAAAGATCTTACTGCAGAAATTATCTGGCAGGCTTCAGGGATACATGTTCACTGTGTTTAAAACATAGTGAACACGGGTCCCTGGGTATAATGCAATGAGGGGGCAGAAAATACACGCGCTAAGCAGCAAGTACCCTTACTACTGTACAGCACAGCAAATGAAAATGAAAGTCACATACTTACAGGATCACTGGCCGCTTTAGAGAAGAAAGGAGGCTGGTCTGTGAAGAAGGAAAGTACAAGCTCTACTAGGACCAGTGTGAAATAAGTGTAAGAGGCAACCTGGCGGAAGATGTCTTTGGAGAAGCCCTACAAGAACAGAATTATGGCACGTTAGACAGAACAGTTCATCTGAAATGCCTGTTCAGTCTGGATTGTGCCAACCAATCTTCTGTATGAAGACAACTCTACTCAGACAAAAAGCATGTTCCCCAGGGGGATATGCAGATATGGGGAGTTCTTTATTATATTGCAGCAGTCGGATTGCTTTTGTGTGTGAATTTAGTGCTCCTGGAAGCACATTTCCTAGACCTTCACACACTTTTTCCATATAGCAGGTGCAACAGGGGCAGGTAGTTCTTTTCACAGACTGGCCAGTGCACCTCATCCTGCTTCCAGTGGAGAGGAAGTCATTTGCTCTCCAGCCTTATTCAGTACCTGGCCTGTTAGCTAAGACAGCAGAGGTATGGAGTTGTGTTGCTTTTAGGAAACTTCCACCCCTTGCATGATAAGTCTATGAAGTCCCACTTACACCTTCCAGGGCATGCTGGATTTTAGAACCAAGGGCCACAGTAGAAGAGAGGAAGGACAGCAGCCAATAGACCAATAAGACACCTGAAGACTGGACGCCCTTCCGTCGTTCCAAGTGGGTAAGAAACACTGCAAAAATCTAGGACAAAGACAGAAATGGGAATAATCTGAGGATAAATTAAGC
Source organism: Sphenodon punctatus (assembly GCA_003113815.1). Taxonomy (NCBI): domain Eukaryota; kingdom Metazoa; phylum Chordata; class Lepidosauria; order Sphenodontia; family Sphenodontidae; genus Sphenodon; species Sphenodon punctatus. Next base: position 7,987,817 of record QEPC01007559.1, on the reverse strand, counting down.
ACAAACAATTTGCAAATCAATGGGAAACTGCCAAAGAACTATTTAGGTTATGGCAGTTGACGGCAGCTCAGCTTAATAGGTTTATGGCTAAAATATTGTGCCTGTTGTGGTGAAACGTTCTATTATGACAAGACTACTGCAACGCAGTCTACGTAGGGTTGCCCTTGGTGACTGTTCAGAAGCTGTAGCTGGGGAACAATGCGATGGTCCATCTTCTGGTGAGGGTGGGTCGCTGGGAGCACATGACACCAGTACTTCAGAGTCTGCATTGGCGCCCAATTGCTTTCGAGGGACATTTCACAGTGCTGGTTTTGATCTATAAAGCCCTGAATACCCTGGGCCTGACATATCTGAAAGACCGCCACCTTCCTGGTGCCCCATCACAGCCCTTGAGGTCAGCCGGGAGCCCCCTCTTGCATGTATCATTGGCGTGTCAGTTCCATACGGTGAGGGTGCACAGAGGCATTCTCGGTGGCTGTTCCACAGTTACGGAACTCCCGTCCCCTGCAGGTTCATCAGTGCTGAGTCTGCATTTTCCAGAGACAATACAAGACTTTTTAATTCAGCCACGCATTTGACAGGTAGGGGATAGAGCTTGTGGAGGCTGGGGGCTTAGGGATTTTTCATTTTCTTTATGTATTTCTATTTTATATTTTTATATGTTGTATAAATTTGAACAAATAAAATAATCATGTGTAGCTGTGGGATACAGGATCCTCTTCCATCATCTGCATGGAGCCGTTTCCAACCAGAAGTGACCTTCAGCGCCCTCTACAGCACCCTTGCTGGGACAAGTTGCTGCTTTTGGGGAGCAGGCAGGGGAACTTCCTGCCTCTTGAAGTAGGGAGTGAGGCCATGCCATTAGGCCATACCCATAATCTGAGGCGGGAGATTCAGGGCATTGTTTTGGGTGGGCCTAAGGGCTGGCCTTACCACAGGCCAAGCCAGGGTGACCATCCTGGGCCCTGCTCTTTTCTCCATGTCTGGGGGCAGTTTTCATGAGGGCAGGGTGTGGGGCCCCATGGAGGATGCTCCTGAGGAGGTGAGGCAATCGGGGAAAGCAAGAGGCCATGAAGGGCACTGCATTTTGTGCCTTGAGCAAATTCTAAGTCTGGGCCTAAATCCCAGGTTGCCATCCAGCCATGGATGCAGTGTACTCCCATGTGGAATTGCACCAACTCTGATGCCTACATAGCCTTCTGCCCCCACAGATGCTTAAAAGGGAATGGAACCAAAGCAGAATTTAAAGTACACAGGATGTACTAAAACAGCAGGCGTTACCATTGTGACCCCCAACACGGCTGGGCTAATGAGGACTCCTGGAGTCTGCCGAGTCCCTTGGTTTATTTCCCAAAGACTGAAGAACGTGTTAGAAAAACACAACAATATCAACAGGAAAGCGAGTACCTGGGAAAAGGACAGAGAACGAAATGTAAGAGATACAACAGGAAGGAGCTACACGTGATATGAACAGCATAAAGACCAGGCGTGGGGTTAAGTGTTGTGGAAGCAGCTTGGCCTAGGAGGGTTTCTGAGAGGAAGTCAGGCAGGAATAATTCCTCTTACACCAGATCCTGAAATTCTCTCTCTCTCGTGTGATCTGAGAGTCTGTAGGATGGCCACCACCAACATAAAGAGATGTCCTGTGCATTAGAGTGTCTTTCTAGACTCACTTTGTTACACTCTTCTACATCATACGGAAGCGTACAGCTTGACGGAACCCCTGGGGTTATCCAATTCAGGCTCTGGCCATTAAAATCTACTGTACCAACACCATCCCTGATGTCTGTCTAACCTATGTTTAAAGGTCTCCAAGGATGGGGCCTCCACAATCACCCCATGCAAATTACTCCACTGCCTAACTGGCCTGGTAGTTTGAAAATTCTTCCTAAAGTTTAACCTTAATCTTTTTCTCCTTTTGATTTAAGTCCGTTATCTCTAGTCCTATTCTCAGTAAGCAAAGAGAACAAGCGAGTGCCAATCTGCTTAGAGCAGCCTTTTACACATTTGAAAATTATAATCATGTCTCTCATCCTTCCCATCCCTGCAATCTGCTTTTTTAAAAAAAAATAGGCTGACCATTACTTTAACCTCTCCACATTGGTCTTTCCTTCCATCCCCTTTATCAGCTTTGTTGCCCTTCTCTGAACCCTCTCCAGCGTGTCAATATCCTCCTTAAAGCAAAGAGCCCCAAACTGGATGTGGTACCCTAGATCGGGAGGGGGGCGCTCAAGTGAGATGCACCAAAACATTTTTTTAAAAATAAAAAAATAATCAGGACCACCATTTAAAATGTCCATAATTAGGAGTCGCTGGAGGGCAGCAACAGTGAGGGGAAAGACAGTGTCGGTGTCGCTGGATCCTGGCAGCGGTGGGAAATGGCAGGATGCAAGAGTCAGAGAGGCTGGGAAGCAACACTCCTCCTCTCCCTATTCTGCCCTCTACAGCACGGCTCAGGTGGCCTGATGCAGTAGGGGATACAACACAGCTCCACCAGGGCTCATGAGCCCCCCATGTCATCTCTGGTTACTAAACTTGTTTTGGTCTCTATCCTTACTCCTTGATTTCAGTGTGAGTTTGCGCGAGCTGGGGAGTGAGTAAACGAGCGGGGGTGGGGGGGTGTCTAAATGTGGCATTTATGGGAATTCCACAATAAGAACAACTTCACACAGGAGGCACATGAACCAATGAAGCCTAGTTTCCTAAAATGGGGAACAATGTTTAATTCTAGTGGGATTATTCACCTACAGTGGGGCCATCTCTTGCCTGCAAGTGCAGCCATTACTATGAGATTTTAGGTCTCTTCCTCTCTCCCGCATATATCTAGAATCAGCCCGTGGGATCAAAAGTTATTAAACGACAATTCTCAGTAACATTCTATGGGATTTACGGCCTATCGCCCCTCCAGAGTCACCCGTTTTTACCTTTGGGACTTCTGACGTCTACCAAACTTGGCAGAAATTGACCTGTGGATGGACAGGCAGACACAAGCGTCCCATACACCAAGGGCAGGGAAGCTTTTTCCTCCCAGGGATCATTTTGTAAATTAGTATTATTATTATTATTATTATTAACAAACATTTATATAGCGCCAGCAGTGTATCTGGCACTTTACAAAGTAATAAAATAGACAGGGTCCCTGCCCCTAGGGCTTACAATCTGAGAGACAGGAGCTGGGGGAGAGACTTAGGAAGGGGAACAGAGGGAGAGACAAGGGGTCTAACATTCATGAAGATGCGAGGTCTCAAGTGCACGTACTTGGCTTGGTTACGATGAGAATGACAGCAGGCAGGTCCATGTTGCAAGGATAAGGGTAAACCGATCGTAGGTATAGGAATAGTGGCTCAGCAGGATAAAGAGTCAGACAGAGCAGAGCGAAAGAGGTGAGTTTTAAGGAGAGATTTGAAGGTATGAAGGGAGGGGGCAAGGCGGATGTGGACAGGGAGGGAGTTCCAGGCATGGGGGGCAGCAAGTGAGAAGGGACGAAGGCGCTTAGGGGAGCAGGGAAGGCGTGGAAGGGTGAGAGAGGGGACAGAGGAGGAGCGAAGTGCACGGGCTGGAGTATGGAGGGCGATAAGTGCAGAGAGGTAGGGGGGAGCAAGGTTGTGAAGAGCTTTATAGGTGAAGACTAGGAGCTTGTGCAGGATTCGTTCAGGAAGGGGAAGCCAGTGAAGCGAAGAGAGGAGGGGCTGCACATGGTCGAAGCGACTGGCGAGGTAGATGACCCTGGCAGCAGAGTTTTGGACAGAGATGAGGGGAGAAAGGTGAGACCGGGGAAGGCCAGTGAGAAGGAGGTTACAGTAATCGAGGCGAGAGATGACCAGAGCATGAACAAGAGTTTTGGCAGACGAGACAGAGAGAAAAGGGCGAATCTTAGCAATGTTATGGAGGGAGAAGCGACAGGATTTAGCAACAGAGTCAATGTAGGGTTTAAAAGAAAGGGCTGAGTCAAAGATGAAGCCTAGGCTACGGGCTTGGGGGACAGGCAGGATGGTGACTCCATCAATAGTTATTGACAGTGAGGAAGGAGAGGAAGGATGAGGGGGGAAGATAAGGAGTTCAGTTTTAGCCATGTTGAGTTTGAGTTGACGTTGAGACATCCAGGTAGAGATGTCAGAGAGACAGTTGATGAGACGAGCTTGAACAGAGGGAGAGAGAGAGGGAGTAGAGAGATAGAGTTGAGTGTCATCAGCATAGAGGTGGTATTGGAAGCCATGGGAGGCAATGAGTTTGCCTAAGGATGAGGTATAGATCGAGAAGAGGAGAGGGCCAAGAACAGAGCCTTGAGGAACACCAACTGAGAGGGGGAAGGAGGAGGAGGTGGAGTTGGAGAGAGACACATTAAAGGAGCGGTCAGAGAGGTAGGAGGAGAACCAGTTATGGACAGAGCCACAAAAGCCAAGGGAGTGAAGGGAATCCAGCAAGAGTGAGTGGTCAACAGTATCGAAGGCAGCAGAGAGATCAAGGAGGACAAGAATGGAATAGAGACGTTTAGATTTAGCCACCAGAAGATCGTTGGTGATCTTAGCGAGAGCAGTTTCAGTAGAATGAAGGGGGCGGAAGCCAGATTGGAGGGGGTCAAGGGAGGAGTTGGAGGATAGGAAGTCAAGGCAGCGGGAGTAGACAACACGTTCAAGCAGCTTGGAAGCAAAAGGAAGGAGTGAGACAGGACGATAGCTAGAAGGGTCAGAGGGGTCAAGAGTGGACTTTTTGAGAATAGGAGAGACTGTGGCATGTTTGAAGGCAGAAGGGAAAGAGCCAGTAGAGAGGGAGAGGTTGATGATGTGCAGGAAGGAAGGGGCGACAGTGGGAGTAATGGAGGTGAGGAGGCGGGAAGGAATGGGATCAAGGGGGCAAGTGGAAGGGTTGGAGGAGGAGAGCAGAGAGGAGATTTCCTTAAGGGAGGCAGGGGAGAAGGAGGACATGAGAGAAGGAGGGGGAGGAGGGAGAGGGGTGGGAGTGGGAAGAGAGGAGTGGGAAGCGATGTCGAGGCGGATCTTGTCTATCTTGGAGGTGAAGAAGGAGGCAAGATCCTGAGCAGAAAGGGAAGAAGGAGGGGGAGGACAGGGAGGCTTGAGGAGGGAGTCAAAGGTAGAGAACAGGCGGCGAGGGTCCCGAGAACAGGACTCAATGCGGGAGGCATAGTAGTGTTGTCTAGCAAGGGAGATAGCAGAAGTAAGGGTGGAGAGACAGAATTTGAAGTGAAGGAAGTCAGCGTGAGAATGGGATTTGCGCCAGAGTCGTTCAGCAGCACGAGTGCAAGAACGGAGGTGGCGGATACTAGGGGTGAGCCAAGGACGGGGGTTGTGGGAGAAGGCAGGGCGGGAAGAGAGAGGGGCATGGGAGTCAAGTGTGGAGGAGAGAGAGGCGTTGAGAGCAGAGACAGCGGAGTCAGGGGAGGAGGAAGAGAAGACTGTAGGAAGAAGGGGAGAGAGAGAGGAGGCAAAGTCCAGGGGATCAATAGCTTGAAGGTCACGGAAGGGGCGTAGAGAAGGGGAAGAGGAGGGGGGACAGTGGGAAATGTTGAAAGAGGCAAGGAAGTGGTCTGATATAGGATGAGGATCGAAGGAGAGATCAGCGACAGAGCAGTTTCTAGAGAGGACAAGATCAAGAGAATGGCCATTAGTATGGGTGGGGGAGTTGGTCCAAAGGTGGAGGTTGAAGGAGGAGGCTAGGGAGAGGAAGCGAGAGACTGAGGGCTGAGATGGGTCATCAACATGAATGTTGAAGTCACCAAGGATGAGAGTGGGGATATCAACAGAGAGGAAGAAAGTGAGCCAGGACTCAAAGTCAGAAAGAAAGGAAGAGAGAGGACCAGGGGGACGGTAGATGACAGCAACACGTAGATGGAGGGGGGAGTAGAGGCGCACGGAGTGAGCCTCAAAGGTATGGAAGGAGAGAGAGGGGGGAGGAGAAATTGGTTGGAACTGACAGGATTTAGCAAGAAGGAGGCCCACCCCACCACCCCGTCCTTCAGGGCGGGGTTGGTGAGAGAAGGAGAGACCCCCACAGGAGAGGGTAGCAGGCGTGACAGAGTCCGAGGGAGTGATCCAAGTTTCAGTAAGGGCAAGGAGCTGGAGGGAGCGAGAGAGGAAAAGATCATGGATATAGGGAGCTTTACTGATAGATGAGCGACAGTTCCAGAGGGAGCAGAAAAATGGTAGTTGATGAGGGGGGAGGCAAGGAATAGGGATAAGATTGGGAGAAGGGGAGCGTCGTGGTAGGCTAGAGACAGGAGGAATAGGGATAAGATTGGGAGAAGGGGAGCATCGAGGAAGGCTAGAGACAGGAGTGGAAGGGGAGCAATGAGAGAAAGTAGCCAAGGGAGCAAAGGATGTATGGGGGAGGTTAGAGAGTGGTGATCGGTTGGGGGGAGGAAGAAGCTGGGAGGAGAAAAGTAGAGGAAGAAAAAGATGGACAGGAAGAGGAGAAGGAGAGGAGGGAAAGAAAAGGCGAGAAAATAGGGCAGACATGTTAGTGAGTAAGATAGGAGGGGGAAGTACAGTAGAAAAGAAATGGAGAAAAGTACCTGTAAGGCGCGCGCCTTTAGGCCCGCTGGTCGGTGGAGCTTGGGGCGGCAGGAAGGCCAAGCCCCAGGAGAGTCGTGGTGTCCTCGAGCGATGACAGCCGAGGATGCTGGGAGCGTATGCAGACGAGCTGCAACCTCACCAGTCCTTGGCCCGCTGGTCGGTGGAGCTTGGAGTACAAGCTCCAAGGGGAGTGGAGAGGGAAGGGTGCTTAAGGGATGAGGTCAGGAAGAGGAATGTCCAGTTCATAGATGTGTGCTGTGGATATGTTCCCTATCATTGAGTGTATGCCATCACCTTTGCTCCCTCACCCGGAGTTCAGTTTTTCAGAGCTGGGGTAGGAACTGGATCCAGGGGTCAGATCCAGGAACTGGAAAAAAGGTCACATAAAAACTTGCGGTGGGCCACATTTGGTCCCTGAACCTGAGGTTCCCTACCCCTGCTATAAGCCTTCTTTTATAAGAACCCAGGCTAAAAAAAGAGAAGCCTACAAGGTTGTATACCGTAAAACGCAAACACAAGGAAGATTTGTGGATTAAGACTGTCAACATAGTTTTAATAATTCAGAAAAATAAAATCCCTCTCCCCGGTCACAATGTTAGCAACAAACCCCAGGCGCTCTCCTTACCAATCTTGTTTTGAAGAGCAGTGACATCCTGATATAACCTCTGTTGTGCTGCCGAAGATAGAGGTAATAGAATGGGAAAGTGACCCAAAGATAAGCACAGGGGGTCCAAACAATGACTGTATCCTGAAAGCACCGGGTGAAGCTTGGCGTAGCTGTCTGGTTCCAGTCCTGCAATTATTTATTTATATACAATTTTTTATCCCGCACCCGCCTACCAACAGACAATATACACATAAAAATATAAAATATAAATGTGCCATAAAACCACACTACAAAAATCCACATGGGGGAGTGCCAAAAAGTACTAAAAAAAAAAGCTGCCCACACACACACACACACATTTAACCCTCACCCCCCACCCCATCCCCCTCACCAAAGGCCTGGTGGAACAGCCAGGCCTTACATTATGGTTGAAGTGACACAACAGAGAAAAGGGGAGAATAGTGGAGGTAAATGGGCATTGTACTGTAGGGTATGTACGGGCAAGAGAAAGTGGGCAGAATCCAAGAAGGGAGTGGGAGGAGGAGAGGCGGAGTGACATGACGGACAGGAAAGAGGACATTAGCAGCACGGATGTAACTATAATTATAGGGGTGAACTTGAGTATTTACTTATGTTCTGTTTCATTTTTGTTTACTTTAGTATTTGTTCTATTTCCTTTGTTTCATTTCCCATTGAAGTCAATGTAGGGTGGCCAGAGATGCAAATTTTAGACACTTATGAGAAACACAGGTCGCAGGGCTCCACTGGCTCCAATGCAGCCCTGCAACCTGTATTTCTCATGTGTCCTCTAAAAGTTGCATCTCTGGCCACCCTGAGTCAATGGAAGCCTTTTCCCATTTAAATCAATGGGAAAAGATCCATGGGGTTTTCTAAAACTAGTAAAGTGTCTACTAAAAACAAGTGTAGTGTAATCGTCTGGCACGTGGGTGGCACTGGGTTGGGGGGGCAAATGTCAGGGGCTGGGAGCTTTTAGTGGGTGGGGGGTACTTTGCTTCTGCACGACAGTTGGTCCTCTAACCCCCACTGCCAGCTTCCTCCCCCCACCCCCTTGTCTCCCCAGCTGCCCTCTTCACCTGCAACCAGGGACAAGCAGAAAGCAAAGTTGATCTCAGGATACAGTGCAGGTGAGACGAGTCAGCTGAGACAGGCCAGGGAGGGCAAAACGTAAAGCTTTAGTATTATTAGTACCGATACCAAAGTGACTAGTGCACTTTAGTATTAATGCTAAATTAGTATTCCCATCCCTAATAATTAGGGACAAGTGGAACAGTTGCACTGGTGCCCAGGCCCCTGGGGAGTGGGGGTGCAGCTGCAGGAATGTAAGCCTTGCCAACCCTACCTAAGTCCAGCTCTGGCCTCCCAAACCCACGAGAGGGTTCCTCTCACTTTCACAACATTGAGATAGCCATATGTGAAAACATGATGAGTACATGAGTCAATTTGTTTTAGCTCCAATTAAGGATTTGACTCTGTTAACCTGTACTAGGGGGACACCAAGAATTCATTTGAGCAACCCTAATCAGAATGCTTATAGAAACCAAGGCTAAGACGACAATCTCTTGATAGCAAGAGGAAGTGGACTTCTGCTAATTACAATCCATTAATCACTGTACTCTAGGGCTCTAAAGAGAGTGTACAATTGGTCCCTTCAGGCTTGCACTCATTCAGATATCAGAAAGCCAATGTGATGTAATGGCTAAGTGCACAGTACTTCGACCAGGAGGTAGAAGGGGATCCTGTTTCTAGTCTCACCTTAGCCAGAAACTCACTGGGTGAACTTGGGTGACTCTCATTCTCTCAGCCTAACCTACTTCCCAGGCTTGTTGTGAGGGTTAAACATTGTGTTAAATTGTTGCATGTAAAGCACTCCTAGTGCCATCGCAGGGGTGTGCTATATACAAATAAATATTTCTGTTTTGATTGTATAACAGTGCAGGTGCACATTAAAAAGTTAAATGGAGTGCTACAATGTTAATATTCTTCCAGCGGGTGACTGCTTGGAACAAATGATGCTTTTTATTTACATGAGCTTAACCCAGAGGTACCCAAACTATGGGTTGTGAGTGACCCCAAGCAGGGGTGTCTCTATCAGTGAATGGGGTGATGATCATGACTGTTGATACCCACAAAACCCTGCAAAGTATATCTGGGCTCCCAAAATTTACATTTTAAGTCTCAAAAAGAGCTCAGACAAGCAAGCGTTTGGGGAACTTCTGGTTTAACCCTAACACTCAGCATAAATGGAAGAATCAGGCCCCTTGTATATTTAATGTTTCAATAGCATTTTTTGCTATACCAAAGTATTTCTTTCTAACCAAGTCTATAACTGCTATGCTAATCACGAGTCACTTGCTTCTCAGTCTTCTAACAGGCCCGCTAAGGATCACCAGGACTTCATTTGGTGGTGGTAGCAATGGGGTTAATTTCAAGGCTTTCATAAATGCCTCTCCTACCCCAGTCCTTATGCTGGCCATCATACAGGTTTAAGTGCAATGGCTCCTGTTTTATATTCAGCTGTAGAGGGGCAGATTAGTCAGCAAATAGGATTTGTTCCCCTGCTCCTACAAGCTCTGAGCCAAGAGGCATGGCTTCTGGGGCAGGCTTGGGCGCTATTGACGATCCCTCTTGTCTTGGTCCGTTAAGCCCGGAGAGTAAATCAGAAGTGGACTTTTTTGACCCATAGGCTGAACAGTACAGCGTATAAATATCTAAAGTTCTGGTGCCCATGTTGTCTCAGCCTGTATTTTCAAATATTAAAGTCCAGCACTCAGCATATGTGAGCTTCGCTCTAGCTCCTGCCAAACGATATGCTCTCAGGAAAAGGTTGCAACTTCCACAGGAGTCCAAAGTTTTATTACTGAACTGATGAAGTAATAACATGGGGCAACAGAGGGGACACATTTCCCCAGAGTATGAAGTGCAAGGGACAGCTCGCCTGGGGGGCAAAATTAAATTAAGGAAGGGCTGGCCCCTAAACACTTGAGGGGGGGGGGGAAGAGTCCCTCCCACCCCCCTTTGTTGAACTCTTGATTAGATCCATCCCCCCAACACCCCACCGTACAGTCCCTACGGTGTCCCCTTTGCTCCTCCCTGCAATCATCACCGGCAGCTAAAAACTCTTGTATTGGCCCTACAGTGGCAATGCTGTGCAATTCCTTGGGTATCAGGAAGCCACAAACCCCTGCAGCCCTATTGTTATTATAAGCATTGATATAGTGTCAGCCATGTACCTGACGCTTTACACAAAATTAGATCGACACGGTCCCTGCCCGAGAGCTTACACTCTAAAGACAGGGGAGGGGAATAAACCCGGCTTTGTAATATGCCCGTGTACCGTGCGTGGCGGAGAGAGCAAGGGGGTGAATGAGAAGCTGTTGTACGCGTAGAAGCAGGGCTAGTTTCCCGTGATTGCGTCTAGGGAGTGCAAGCATTGTACACACAAGTCTGACGGATCCCTTGCTCGCCTGATCCTAGTGGATCCCTGTCAGGGGTTGCTGGGTGGAGGAGTGTATGATCAGAAGTATCCAATTGCGGGTTAAAGGCAGCACAGGGAAAAGGAGTTGGGAAAGGGTGGGAGAGCAAGCAGCAGCGTTGAGCATGGGGGAAATGAGCAACTGTAGAGCGATTAGCCCAGGCCGGGATCAGGATGCATGGATCTCACTCACCCAGAGCCCAGCAGAGCCTTCCCGGGAGCCACACAACCAGCTGCCACCCTCCATAGGGACCTGCTGCTGGAGCTGCTGTTTGCAGGCAGCCACCCCTGCTCTGAACTCCCATTCGCTTCCTGGCCAGGGCAATGTGCAGCTGGTGATTTATTTATAGCATCGGCAGGGGCGGGGAACAGGGTGCTGCAACAAGGATAAGCCAGCCAGTCCGCCCGTCCCTTTGTAGCACATGCTCCTCAGAGCACGGTTGTTTCCCAAACTTTCTGCCTGGCTGTGTGACCCTATTTAGAAACTGTAAATATAAACAAATGACTTACTTCTGGCATGCAAAGTATATAAGATGTCAATTGGGATTACAACCCCCAATGTTATATGTATCCCCACTTGGGATCAAATAACCTTAAGTGACTCCGCGTTTTGACCCAGCCTTCAGGGGACGCCACCCCATTTCCCCCCCAGAATCACCAGGGGTGCCCCTAGTAATTCACTGAGATCAGGGCTTCTGGGGTGTGTGTGGCTGCATGAGAAAGGGGGGGCATAGGGACTTCCTGAATCCTAAGCCCTTTCTGACATGGCCCTGCCTCCTGTGGGGCATAAGGGAGCACACATTACATCACAAAAGGAGTGGCATCCCCATTGGCTTGCCTCCTTTCTGAGGTGGCCCCACCTCCCTCCAAGTGGAAACCCAGAGGAAGATGGGTAACCCTAATCATGACTAGAGTTGCCTGCTCAAGATTTCAACATTAAGGGGGGTTACAGAATTGAGGAATACTGAAAGGATGCAGTGGCGGCTGGTGAACTTTTACAATATACAACGGATAAAAAGCCACAGTGAATACATTTCTGCTCCTCTTCTCAGCTGAGTGAACACCTCTGGGGATAGATTTCAAGTTTGCTATGCATCTAATCCAGAGCTGCTCCTGAAGATGAACAGTTTGCCTTTGGGGTCTGAAATCATCTGGATGCAGGAGCAAGACATGCAACTAAGGATGCTTGCCCACGTTAGCAAAACGTATGTTTTGCAAGCTCCCGGCGGGGAAACAAACACACTGCCTGAATTACAGGGGAGCCCACCCCAACCGCTCCTTTTTTGACAGCTTCCCAACCTTTTTAGGGGGGCTGCTGGATTTTGAACCCTGTCATTTGTGAGTATTGTCACAGCAAAACCCCGTTTGCACCGAAAGTTGTGACAGCCTCTGCCTCCTTCCCCCACTGCGTCTTCTCCTTGCAGGAGTGCTGCCGCCAGGCCAGCGTAAGGTGCGAATGCGGTATTTGACTATGGTTCACTAGCACATGAGCTGTCTCATCTGAGAACTGCACTCACAGTGAAAGGAAAGGATTGTTTACACCAAACAAACAGGAAATGCATTTTTGTCAGTAGGTGTGATTATGTTACATATCAAATTAAAGGAGACAAGATTAGCAAGAAACATTTTGGACTAAGGTTTACTATAGAAGCTATAGGCAAACGGAAATGGGTATAATAACTTACTCCCCACGTATGTCATTATATTCTCGTTTGATTCTTGATCTAGGGCAGATGATGGCCAATTACCTACAGGTCCAGATTTCAGTCCGGGGCAAAAATTTAATCCTGGCTGCTCGATGCAACGCTTTACCCTCCCAGGTAATGGAGGGGCGGATGGCGGGCATTCCTTTTTCTTTAAGACTTTGTCCCTTTGACAGTCAGTCAGTGGAGACAGTTGGCCATATGCTACTTAATTGCCACCTCTATGACAACTTGAGACATCAACACCTGAAGGAACATTTAGATAATCTCCCGGGTCGGACTGAATTGGAGATTCTCTTTCCTGGTGGATAGTACAGATAGGAACATTATTAAATCTATAGCCATTTCCCTTACTCATATGATCCAAGCTAGGGAGAATTTCTTGGCATTTAAAAGCAGCTAAAGCCAAGATAGCCTCTTTGTTGTCATGCCAGCAATTTTGTTATGATAACTGGCTAAATTTCTGTTATATGTTGATTATACGAATTTGTATACTTTATTAGGTGAATCGATTTGTTGTAGTATACAGCTGTTACTTTATGTGAATTGTAAATTTTATTTGTGAAAACGCTATGGGCCATTGGCTACGCGTGATAATAAATCTATCTGTCTATCTATAGAAGCTTCATTTGATGGGTACTCCCAATGAGAAAAATCTCCCTCCATATAAAGCGTGTCTACACCATGAAGACACACTGCAGGATTACAGCAAAGCATAAAGGAATTCTTAGATAAAAAAAACTTCAGTTTAAGACCAGAGTTCAGATTCTTACATGTAACCCCTGTGCCACTAGCACCATGGCAAGAAGGGCCGGGATCACCATTCTAAAGAGTATTTTGCTGCTAACCACTGGCCCAAGCCTGGGAACACACCTTTACTGGGCATCCTAGATAAGCAGTTATTTCCCCACTTGCAAGCACACCTGGGGGATTAACACAAAGGAGTTTTATTTGGGATAATAAATAATGAAATCCCACAAGAGTGTTAAGAGTACACCTGGGTTACCCCGTGCACCTCACTTTTTCAGCTACAGTCCTGGGATCCACAGTTCTGTCCTTAGTAAGCCTCCCTGATCACCTTCCCAGAAGTCCTATCACCCCACGCTCAATCTGTAGGGATCCTTGGGGAGCAGGTTTGTCAGTAGAAGTCTTCAGCCTACCTGGTCCTTTCAGGGAGGCCTCACTGGTGGAGCAGCGCTGGCTGCTGTCTAGGGTGGCCAGATATGCACATTTTAGAGGATGCTTATGAGAAATACAGGTTACAATCTAAGCTAACGCACAAAGATAATGGAGCTAATGTAGCCCATATTTCTCATAAGTATCCTCTAAAATGTGCATATCTGGTCACCTTACTAGTGCTGTCCTGAGGGCTTTTTGCAGCTCCAGAGTTCTGGTTCTCTTCACTGCTGCTGTCACTCTTCCCAGGGGTCCCTAGATGACCCAGGTAAATGAAATCAGCAAGTACTGGGTCAAGGACAGCTAACAAGGCCCTAGAGTTCCCATACTGGTCATCGTTGTTGCTGTTCCCATCATCACCCCTCCTTTCATCACCAATACCATTACTATTGAACCTCCATACAGGAAAAAAAGACTAGCGCCGCATCTTCCAATGTCTGCACAGCAAAGAGATTTCGCAGCAATCAGCTCGTTTCCCTTGCAAGTTGTGAGAAGCAAAACTACTCTCCAGAAGCGGCCTCCCAACCAGAACATACAAACCACCCCCTTGAACTTGTCTTTATGGTCAGCCAAGCCCCACCCCAATCAACACTGGGGTGCTGCTAGCAGGTCAGGGTGACCTCAATGTGGAACCAACCCAGATGATTCTTGAGGTTGCCCCTTTCCAAGCCATTGTCTGCACTCATGGGGCAAAGTCCAACACTGTCCAGGTACCCCAATTCATGAACTAAGTCCCCACAAATATTCTACTTGGGCAGTGGGCATCACCTATGCAGATTACGCACTTCACATGCAAAGCTCAGTAGCATGCAATACACTCCCCTGGAGTCTGTGCAGTTGGGTGCAATTAACTCCCCTGGCATCCATACAACAGCATGCAATAAATGCCACTCAGGGCCATACAACAGCAGCCTTCATGAAAGCTTAGCTCCTGTGAACATCAGTGAAACAGAGTGCAGGAAGCCACTTTTTTTTTACTCTCACCATTTGCCAAAATGGGCATTTCAAAACATCAGAACTTCAAAACTATACAACAGATTTTAAAAAACTGAAAACACAACATCCATTCAGGCCACACTTTAATTTTCGAGGACTACTTGATTTCTTAATACTGCTCCCAGAACTAAGTCTCCAGGAGCAAAAAAAAGTTGCATAGGAAAGAAAACTGACCTAGCAGAAATTTTTCACATGTAGGCATATGAGTTTGCACTTAAACAGGATGAGCAAGTCCTAGAGACGTTAAAGCTTAGAGGAAAATTAAAGCAACAAACACTAACAGCATCTAAATGTGCATTTAAAGAAACAAACTAAAACTCATTAAAATACCCAAATACTTTATCTTGTAGCACTGACTAGACCCAACTTAATAAGCGGTAAGAAAACATAAACCCATAAGGGTTTACAAACCCATAAGGGTTTCCCCATATAGCATTAAAGATACAGGGGAGCAAAGTTCAAAGTAATGTTTGCCCTTCATACACCTTAATGGCAGGAAAGATCCTACAGCTACTAAGTCTCAGGAAACGGTCTTGCAGCCTCCTTTAAAAACAAGACCTGGAATTATACCTGGAATCTCCTACAGCTGAAGTTTAAGAAACAAAACTGTACTTTGAAAATACTAGCTATGTGGCTACAATCCGAACACCCTCCCTATGCCCATTAGCTAGAGGCAAATCAGTGTGCACATCCACACTGTCCTCACTCTGCTCCAGTCCCCTCACAAACACCCTCCCTCTCCAGCCACCTCACAATCCCATTGACTCACCTCTGAAGAAGAGTCCTGTGCCATATCTCCTCAGGGGAGCTTCCCCACTAGAAAGCCAGCCAGTCAGCCACATAGTTACTCTGGGCTCCCTTCTGCTAATGGCTGCCTGGAGCAAGCTCAGCTATGCACAAAGGAAGTCTCATCCCAGGCAGCCGTATGCCATTGGACAGCAGGTGATATGAATTTTGCCCTTAGATTACTCTCATTGGCTGGACTCTAGCTCTGCCTGTAACCCCTCCTCTAAACTGAACAGAGCATGTACCATGCAGGAACCAGCTTTTTGCCCAAGACGCTGTTTAGTAGGGATGGGACTACCGGATTTTCCGGTATCCGATAATGCCGGTACTGGGCGTACCGGCATTATCGGATTCAACCCGGTAATCCGGCCCGGTTACCGGATTTTTTTTTATATTGAGGCCATTTAAATGAATGGCCGCAATGTAAAAAAACCCACCAAAAACCCGCGTTTCCCTCCCCAAGTCCAGGCTGTGCGGGTGGAAGGGGGGACACCCCCCACCCACCCTGGATTTTTTTTAAAAAAATCCCCTAAGTGACTCTCTGCCGTGGCAACCCAGAGCCCCCCAGCATGAGCAGCCGTCCCAGCAGCAGTCGGTAAGTATTAGACCTGATCCCTGGGGGGGGGGGGGGTTAACACCCCACCCCAGGGATCACCCTACTTCCAACAAGTTCCCAGGATCCTACCTTCCAGTTCAGCTCCGGGTGGCGGCGGGCGGTCCGGTGGCTTCAGCGCCGGCTGTGGCTGCCGGCTTCAGACACTAGTAGGCCTTCTGGGGAAACCCAGAAGTTCCCCGGATATATACATACAGATATATATCAGAAGTTCCCCGGATATATACGTATTTTATTTTATAAAAATAAAATACAGTAAATAAATAAATAAAGGATAATCCCTTAAAGGCAAACCTAGTCATGACCCACACTTTGGAAACTTACTCCTACTACTTATTTCTATAGCGCGATTAGTTGTATGCAGCACTGTACAGATACACACAACATAATGGAGCCTACAATCTAATCAAGACACAAAGACACAGACACTACAAATAAGAGTCTTCCTATGAATAATGTACTACAGGATGCAGGTATTTAGTAAGTTTATTTCAGTTACCATGGTTGAAACTTCTGCCTCAGAAATAGTCTGGAAGTGGAACCAATCCCCTGGGGCTGAAACTAACACCTCAGACTTTGGGAAAGTCTTGATCTGAAATCAGACCCTGATCAGACATTCTAAAGAGTAAGGGACTGAAGACCACAGATAAGAGTTGGATTAACGCAGGGGCTTTGGCTTTGGAGGCTCCACACTCCCACTCCATCTCACACCTAGGACTGCCATCTCTCTGGGTTTCACTCAGTCTCTGGGGGAAACCCCAGTTTCTCCAGGTCAGCTAGGGGCACCCCTGGTAACCCAGATAAACTGGGGCCTCCAGAGGCAGCCATGCCAGAAAACGGCAGGCCGTAGGGAATTTCTCACCCTTTCCAGTATGGCCTTGCCATCCTGTCATGATGCTATGTAAGGAGCTAGGGCTACATCAGAAAAGAGCTTGTCAAACCCTTTGCACTGCCCACTGTCTACCCCCAGTGGAGCACCATGATGTCACAATGGGGTGGGATTACATCAAAAGGGGGTACTGACAGCCCTATTTACCCCACCCCTGATGATGTGGCCTGGCTCCCTCCAGATGAAAACACAGAGGGGGATGCCAATCCTGTACAGCTCTTTCAAGCACCCCAAACGTCACCATTTATGCTTGTACCGCCAGATTGATAAGAGCTCAGATTCCATTAAAGCATTCCTAGCTCCTCATCCCATCCTGTTAGTTTCCGCCCTGATTTTCGTAGGTTCTCCTTCTCTTCTGTAACTAAGTGCGTTTGTAGAGGTGCCTCCTCTCTTCGTGGATTTCTCCATCTGCTTTCAGCAATCTTGCAGGGGAGGGGGGAGATTACATGTGCCTCCATGCATCGGAAGCCGCCCGGCCGCCATTGGAACCAGCAGCGCCGGGCAGTTTGTGTGTTCATTTTAAATCTGGATTTGTCAAACCACGCACATTCATTTTAAATCTGGACTTGTCAAACCTCGATATTGGGGTTTGACAAATCTGGGTTTAAAATGAATGAGCGAGCCGCTCAACGCTGCTGTTTCTAATGGCGGCCGGGCGACTTCCAGTGCAGGGAGGCACATCTAAACTCTCCTCCCACCCCTCACGAGATTGCTAAAAGCAGATGGAGAAATCCGTGAAGAGAGGAGGCACGTCTAAAAATTATAGACAGGGACCCATCTATAATTGTTGTTTGTACAATACCAGGTACATAATTGCTGGTGCCTGGTGCTATATAAATAATTAATAATTCCCCGCCCCCCAAAAGTCTTGCTGATTTAAATAACTCACCAATATGCTTAACGAAAGAACTAGTTTAAGATTTCTGCTGTCACAGGCCAGATCAAAAGCATTCCCTCTCCTGCTTTGATGAAGGGTCCCATGAGGCCACCAATGCAAAGTCCACTGAAGCAAAGTCCACCGATTTCAAATACCAGCTTTGTTGCAAACGAACTAAAAAATAAACGGGGTTGGTAAATTATTCTTCCAGGTGGATTGTGTTGCTAACAGGAAAAGGTGGAAATTTAGTCTCTTGTTTCACAAAGATTTATACATAACTCTATGCCAGCGGTGGGGATTTGGGAACCTTTTCCCTCCCATGGGACAGTTTGAAAACTAGTACAAGCTTGGTGGGCTCGACAGAAGTTGTGGGGAGGGGGTACTTAAGGGATGTGCTCGTGATGGAGCCCCAGCTCTGCCTCTGTTATTAATAAACTTTTAAAAGGCTTTTTTAATTTAAAGGAAAAAAAGAAAGAATCACACACACACCAGCTTTTTCCATAAATCGGACTTGATATCCTGATCTTCAGATTTCCTTTTCAAGGCTCTGCCACAAGGATGGGCACCCTTTCTCCTCTTACCTCCTTCTCCTCCGCCTGTTGGGTAGCTCTGCCGCTGACCGATAGGAGGCAGATGATTCTTCTTTTCATGTGCATGCGCCTCCAGAGCTACCCGGTCTCTCCGGTCCTTTCATCTGCCTTCAACCAGTAGGACGTGCTTCAGCGCAGCTCCGTGACTCTGGAGAATAAAAATATACAATAATAGTGAGTTAAGTGGGGGAAGAGGAGGTGTTAAGCCTCCGTGAGCTGAGGCTCAGGTGTTTTTTGCAAAGGAGGCATCGCTCCTGCCTCAGCGGAAGCCCCGCAGTTTAACTGCGCTGCGGCGCCTTCCCTCCCCTCACCTGAAGCTCCGGGACAGCACGGCCGGGCCCGGGAGCAGTGAGTAAGGCCGTTCCTCCAGCTAAGAAAAAAGGGGCTCAGGGACAGCGCGGCTCGGCCCTAGAGCTCAACCCACGGCCAACAACAAATCAGAGGGGAGATAGATTAAGGAGTAGTGAAGGAACAGAGACAGCCCGGCTGGGCTCAGAGCAGCGAACAGAGACAGCGCTGCTGGGCCCTGTGTTTTGCTGAATAAAAGAGAATCAGCACTGCGTGGCAAGGATGAGTGTGGCCCAGGCCCCCCCAGGGTCCGTAGTGGAGTCAGAGACAGCAGCTCCCTCGCAGCAGTACAGCTAGGAAACTCAGGTACGGCTAGCCTCCCTGGAAAAATCAATGGGTGAGATTCTGGTCATGCTGGGCCAGTTAGTGAAGCCAAAGTCTAAAAGAAAGAGGCACTGTTCAGACAGGCCAAGCAAAAAATCCCCCAAGGTGGGAAACTCAGGGGTGCCAAAAAAGAAGGCAAAAAGGCCACCAGAGGGAGCTGTAAACTCCTTACTGGGCTCTCCTATCCCCTCTGAGGAAAGTGAGCAAGGGGATCAGGTCTGCACAAGCACTCTCTGATCAGTTTCAGGCAGAGTCTGAATCGTACTCCGGCTCAGAGCAAGAGATCTCTGAATTAGAGGAAGGGGAGTGGGTAGAGCCATCCTCTGACCCAAAAGACAGAGAGAGACAATTCCCCTCACAATACAGAAATGAGCTGATAGCCCAGGTCATAAAGACCCTCCAGCTGAAGGAGAAGTCCTCCAAGGAGGACTCATCAGATTCTCAGGAGCAAGAAACTACATTTTACATTCAGACAGTCCATGGTAGGGACCAGGGGCTCCCACTTGATAAGGCCTTCGAGCGGCTAGTCCTCAAAGAGTGGAAGCACCCAGACAAGGGGTTCAAAATGAATAAAACACAGGATTCCCTATATTCCTTTTCGAGGAAGAAGGAACCCATGTTTAGGAATCCCAAAGTGGATGCGGGGGCGGCATCCCTCGCAAGGCAGACAGTGTTCCCAACTGAGGGGGACTGTCACCCCAGGGATGCGACAGACAGAGCGGTGGACACAGCCCTCAGGAGAGCCTTAGAGTCCACATCTGCGTCCCTGAAGGTAGGCATAGCAGCTTCTTATGTATCTAGGGCCATGCTGGCTTGGATGCAGGAACTGCAAGACCCTGATATCTCCGACAGAAAATCCCAAAGACTTAACTCTAGGATCTGCATGGCAGCCGCATTCTTGGCAGACGCAACCACAGACTCTCTAACGTGGTCTGCCAGGGCAGTAGCAAATAACATAGCAGCCAGGCGCAGGGTATGGTTACGCTCCTGGGATGGGGACATAACTGCAAAGAATGTGCTGACAGCATGTTCATACAAAGGGACTAAACTATTCCGAGTGGGCCTAGAAAAGGTGCTGGAGGAGGCTTCCAGCAAAGACAAGACAAAGACCAACATGAGCACAAAGAGAGGTTCCTTTCGGGGGCACTCCTTTTGGTTCAGGGGTTTCGGAGGCACCTCCAGGAGATTTAATTCCCAATCTCAAAGAGGCTACACCCCCAACTTCTCCTTCCGGGGAAGGGGATTCAGAACAGGACATTACGATAGACGCAGAGCTAGGGGTCCCGCTCCCAGTCAGGCAAGACAGGAAGCGTGACTATGCTGACTCCTGGGTGGGGGGCAGACTCCAACAGTTCCACGAGGCATGAAGCCACTCGGTCACAGACTCCTGGGTCCTCTCTTGCGTGGAAGGAGGCTATTCGATTGAGCTGGAGAGCACCCCCAGACACAGATTCCTGGCATCCCCAAGGTCAAAGGACACCACAAAACACTTCGCAATGCCCTGCGAGATCAAAAGGTTGGCAGACACCAGGGCCATAGAAAGGGTTCCACCTCTCCATCGGCTAGTGTCTCTGGACCTCAGAGAGGCATACCTGCATATTCCGATTTGGGCCCCTCACAGGAGGTGGCTCAGGTTCGCCTACAACAACAAACATTGGGAGTTCAGGGCCCACCCCTTCGGCCTTTCCTCTGCCCCCAGGACGTTTACCAAGGTGCTGGTGCCACTGCTGACGAACTTCTGAGCGGAAAGGATACATATCCACCCGTATCTAGACGATCTTCTGATCCGGGCCCACGCACTGGAAAAGGCACTGGCGGACCTCAACAGGACAATCAAGTATCTGGAACATCACGGGTTCCTGATAAACAGGGAGAAAAGTCACCTCACACCGACATGGAGACTGGAACCATCATCGATACCAGCTCCGACCTTGCTCTGGTCCCCCAGTCAAGGAGTCAGAAGATCCAGATGTTGGTGAGGATCCTCAGAGCGATCGATCGAATGAGACTCAAGCGACTAGCATCACTACTGGGATTACTTATCTCCTGCACAGCCCAGGTAATGTGGTTAAGATTCCACCTATGTCCCTTACAGAGGCTGCTAAAACCTTTCCAACGCGAGCTTACCATCGGGCTAAATTCCTGGGTATCCATACCAAGGCACTTACAAAGATCCATGTCTTGGTGGTTAGGGCCCGAAACCTTCCAGGAAGGCGTACCACTCACAGAGCCGATAAGAGAAATACTGACAACAGATGCCAGTCTCAGAGGTTGGGGGGCCCACACGACAACTCGATCAGTACAGGGGTTTTGGTCACAGAAGGACACACAATAGCAGATCAACTTCCTGGAACTGAAGGCCATTCGACTCGCCCTGCAGCAACTGTTTCCCATCAGCACCCAGTCTCACCTGTTGATGTACACCGACAATGTGACGGCGAAGGCGTACGTCAACCATCAGGGGGGGATCCAGATCGCCACAGTTGCATCGAGAGGCGATCAGGCTGTCCACATGGGCACAATCCCACATGGCTTCTCTGAAGGCCCTCCATATCAGGGGTCAGGACAACATAAGAGCGGACTGGCTGAGCCGTCAGATCTTGGAGCCCCACGAGTGGCGTCTCAACAGGGCAGTATTCCAGGACATATCAAAATGGTTCGGCCTACCTCAGGTGGACCTATTTGCCACCAAGGACAATGCACAACTACCCCGCTTCATGGCACAAGCACCATGCAGGGAAGTGGAGGCAACGGATGCATTAAATCAGCCGTGGCCCAAGGGCCTGCTCTACACATTTCCTCCGTTCCCATTGATTGCGTGAACTATAGTCAAAGCAGGCAAGGAGCAGGTGTTACTCCTTCTGATCTCACCTTGGTAGCCCAGGAGGCCCTGGTTCTCAGAACTAATTCAGCTCAGCCAGGGCCAATACAGGAGACTCCCTCCAAAAGTGGACCTCCTAGCTCAGGGGCCAGTTTTATACCCAGACATTCAGACCCTAAAACTGACAGTATGGTGATTGAACGCTCGGCGTTAAGGAAGTGAGGGTATACTGAAGCAGTTCTGGACACTATACAGAGCTCCAGAAGACCAGCCACCAGGAGAGATTACCAGACCACCTGGAAGACGTTCGCCTCCTGGTCCCTGCAGAAGGGGCTAGATCCGTGTAGTGCAGGGGTCCCTCAGGTCCTGAACTTCCTTCAGCAGGGGTTGGATAAGGGTCTTAGAGCCAACACTTTAGTGAGACAGGCAGCGGCGTTAGACTCGGTGCTCAGAGCATCCAAGAACAGGGCCATTTCTTCCCATAGACACGTTAAGAGATTCATCAGGGAGGCAAAACGTCTGTCCCCGCCAGTAATCCACAGGGTGCCTTCCTGGAACCTTAATCTGGTTCTGGAGACTTTAACAAAGACCCCTTTTGAGCCCTTAAAACATGTGTCCTTGTATTTTTTAACGTTAAAGACTGTTTTTCTAGTGGCAGTGACTTCAGCTAGACGAGTGTTGGAGCTGGGAACACTGTCGATGGAAGAAAATTTTTGCATCTTCCAACAGGACTCTGTGACACTTAGACTAGACCCAGCCTTCATTCCGAAGGTCAATTCCATCTTCCATAGATCCCAGGAGTTGGTGCTACCATCATTTTGTCCCAACTTAGTCCATCCCAAAGAGAAATCCTGGCACATGTTGGATGTGCGTTGGGCCCTGAAGATATACCTAGCCAGAACCCGGGGGTTCTGTAAATCCACGGCGCTTTTTGTAAACATTAGACCAGGATATCAGGGGCTCAAGGCTTCCAAGGCCCTGTTGTCAAAATGGGTGAAGCACTCTATCATAGAAGCGTATAAAGCTAGGGGTAGGGTGCCTCCCCTTCAAATTTGGGCCCACTCTGTACGCACTGCGGCTACCTCATATGCCTTCAAAGCGAGAGCCTCTTAGGAAATTTGTAAGGCTGCAACATGGGCGTCTCTCCACACTTTTGTGAGGCACTATAAGATTCATATTTTTCAATTGGCGGAGGCGGCGTTTGGCAGACAGGTGCTGCAGTCGGAACTGGACTCTTCCAGTGCTGTCGGCTCCCACCCGTAAAGGAGACTGCTTGGGGATATCCCAACAGGAGGAGGAGAAGGAGGTAAGAAGGAGAAAAGAGAATTGGTAACCTACCTTACGGTGAATTCCTTTCTCTCTTATACTCCTTATCCTCCTCCAGCCCTCCCTGCCAGACAGCAAAGAGTAACATCCAGACAGGGGGGTAAGCCGTCTATTCCCTATTAGGCAGTCACTCTCTTCAGGCTTAGGTTCTAGACAGTTAGGGGGTCAGAGTTTAGATCCCAGATGTTTGGTTTTCAATTCATATTAGCGATTCAGCAGTACCGTACAATGGTTTTTCTAGTTTTTGTTTTTATAAGAAGTTGATTTACAAGGGCACTCGGCTATGATACAGACTGGAGAGACCGGGTAGCTCTGGAGGCGCATGCGCATGAAAAGAAGAGTCATCTGCCTCCTATCGGTCAGCGGCAGAGCTACCCAACAGGAGGAGGAGAAGGAGTGTAAGAGAGAAAGGAATTCACCGTAAGGTAGGTTACCAAGTCTCCTTTCTCCTCCCAGGGGCCACTTTGAAAATTAGTACAAGTTGTTAGTGGTGGGGATGATTAAGGGATGCACTCAGGATGAGGGAAGAAAGGGGAGTGTTCCGATGATAGATCTATGCCATGAATCCATCCCCCGTCTTTATGTGCATGCCCTCATCTCTACTCCCTTACCTTGAGCTCAGTTTTTCAGTACTTGGGGACAGGAACTGGAAAGGGGCCACATAAAAACTATCTGCATTCTGCACTTGGCTCAGGGTTTGTTCCCCAAGTCGCTTTGCAACTTACACAGCAGAAACAGCTGACTGCTCTGACAGCTGACAGCAACTAGAGGGCTTTACTGATTGCCCAGTAGTTAAATAGCTGTTTGTTAGAATGCATGCCAGCATTTGTAATAGGACAGGAAGCTAAACTTTAAACAGCATTGCTGGATTGTGTTCTTCACTGTGTTTGTGCCATCTCTCTGTTAGCATATTTATAAAAAGAAATAACAGCTACGCATTCTTTACATTGCAGAAGAGGGTGCTGGTTGAAGAACAAGGGTGAGGTGTAGAGGAAACAGAGTGGAAATTTATACTCATGACTGCCTGTGCCTTTGCTTGGAGAATATCCCCCAAAGGTACAGGAAATGGGTACTTTTAGACATCACTATAGGTGCAGCAAGAGCCGAGGCAGACCTAGCAGGCCTCTCATAAAATTATTTTGCACCACCTGTCTGGGACTTATGGACCAAAAAACAGATCTCCGAGCCAAATAACACTTGTGGAATGACTTTAGTCTTATAGAGTTTTTATCACTGTACCAACTCCTGACGGTTTAAGGGACCTATATAAATGCATGATCCCGGCTGTGGTGCTGTTTCATCTTTTTGTCTTAGTACTTCTGTGTTCTGCCCATGAACTGGAAGCTGCAAATGTAACGCCCAAGTAAGTATATTTTGAAACTTGGGATTAACCTGCGTTCGCCCAGCCTCCAATTATGATGATGTTTTGTATTCCAGCCAAAGCAGACAATCAGAGATTTTTGCTGGTTTATGGTCAGACCATTTGCCTGACAGTAGTCATGGAGTTGATCCAGACATATCTGCAGACCTTGGCGAGACTGCGATAATAGCACAACGTCATCTACATAAAGTAATATACTTGTTCGCCTTTCACCAATTAATGGTGGAGTCTGATTGGCATTATTGATTACAGTTACTAAATTGTTTATAAAAAGGGAGAATAGTAATGGGACCAGAACGCAGCCCTGTCTCACCCCCAATTTAAGCAGGAAAGGGCTGGAATAAATGCCTAAACTGTCCAGGCGCACAACTACACTAGTGCCGGAGTGCAGAAGCATGAGCATTTCCAGAAGATGGTAGTTTATACCCATCTTATCTAACTTGGCCCATAGTTTAGATCTGTCAACCATGTCAAAGGCCTTAGAAAAATCAATAGAGGCTGTGTATAACTTGCCCCTCCTAATTGTGATATACTTGTCAATCAAATGTTTAGAACAAGTTGTCTATAACTGAGCGTCCCTGACGGAACCCAGCCTGTTCCTCTGCCAGTAATTGATTTTCTGTAACCCACGGTTCCAATTCCTCCAGGAGGAAACGGGAGTATAATTTTCCAATAACTGGAAGCAGACTGATTGGCCTATAACAGGTTGGATCTTTTTTGTCTCCCTTCTTGAAAATAGGAATAATAATGGCAATATTCCAGCTAGATGGTAAAAACCTATTACAATTACAGAGGGGAAAAAATCTCACCAAGACTGGGGCCCACCAGGCTGCAAAGTTCTTATATATCTCAGGTGGGAGAAGGTCCAGACCAGAAGCTCTATCAAGCCTCAAGATCTTGACATAGGAAAGAACCCTGTCATCTGTTACTTCTGGGAGAAAAGATGTTCTCACATCTGGCTCATACTTGATGTGCTGATTAGGAGAACTGAGCAATAATCAGTCATCTCCAAGGGGGTTATAAATAGATGTAAAGTACTGAACCCACTGTTCACTACTAATGCGAGATGCTGTAAAACCATCTCTTGTGCCTAAGGAAGTATTAATTATTTTCCAGAACCAGCTGGAGTCATTTAGGGAGCAAGCAGTTGGAAGCTCTGCCCAAATCTGGGCAGAATTGACTGCTTTTTTTCTCACAGAGAAGCTTTTTGTACATTCTTCTTGCATTTATGAAAGCTTCCCAATCGGAAGGAATTCAATGGACCAATCAACGCTGTCTAAGGGCAAGTAAGTCTCGCTTTGTCTGTCTACATTCCCAATCGTACCATGCTTTATTGACAAAGAAATTAAGACTACCAGGACCAAAATGTTTAGAATTTGGTTTGATAGTAATCTTTGCCAATAAGGCAAAAAGATTGGCAAGCAACTTCTCCGCAGAAATGACTGCAACAGCAGTCATAATCTCCTCTCTCAGAACCATTACCTCTCCAGAATTAGGTGCATATGCTACATTGGCAAATAATTGGTCTGATTATTTAGTGCAAACCTTGCCAAAATGCGGATTCAAAGAGGGGTAGGATATGGGTCAATATTATAAGGGCAAGGAAGACCTCGAAAATTCAAACTGAGTGGTAAATTACTACTTTCAGATCTCGCCACTATATCTAGACCCATAAATAACGAAAAATGAAAGACCAAAGTTATAAAATAATCCACTACGCTGGAGCCCAATAGCGAGCCATATGTGATCTCGCCAAATACGTCTGGATCCAACCTTCCATTGCAGATAATCAAATTAAATCTCCCCAGTACTTTCAAAAGCTTAGCACCAGAATTATTAATAAAAAGATCCTTGGAAATCCTAACAGGAATACTCAGACTACTCATGAGCTCTGAATCCAAAGCTTCATCAGCCTGGGAACCAGTTCTGGCATTACAAATCACCCAGTAGGGCGAGAATAGCTTGGGGGAAAGAATCTTCCAAGATATCCAATAGCTGCTCTAGTTGCTCCCAAACATATTCATCATAAAAAGGTGAAGACTCGGATGGAATATAAGCATTGAGCAAGATAAATCGAGATGAATGTGAAAAGGTTCATTCTACCACTAGGAAGTTCCTACTGTGGACTGGATATAATTTACAAGATCCTGGAAGATGGGGGGAAAATAGAGTGGCTATTCCTCCTGCAAAACAGCCTCTATTTTTCCGTCTATTTGCAGGGACTGAGAACACCTGATATCCTAAGGTGAGTAAAAGGTCATTCTCTAATTCAGATAACCATCTCTCTTGAAGGCAGACTAACTGTTGTTTCTGTAAGTACTAGTCTATGCATTCTTTATCTGCTAATTTACTTTAAAAACCCTCAGTATTCCAGGACAAAAGAATTGTAGGAACTACCTCCACACCCTGTCATGAGTTTTCATGCTCTTCTAATAAAAAGTCACCCTGCACCTGTGTGCAAATTCTAGACTGCCTTCAGAAGAACCTTGACTGGAAAAGAAAACCCTAGACCCTAAGGGCCCTGGGGTCCACTCATCTGGGGAGCCAGTTTCATCACAGCAGTACCATCCCTCAGAGAATAAATTGTCCCTATGAGAAGACATTACCAAAAGGGAAGCATCTGTCATTGCTGTCCTATGCTCCAAAAACCTAGGACCGTCTACATTAGATAAGGCGCTGTCCTTTTCAAGTATGATAGCTCTAGCCAGAGAGTTTTCGACTCTTTGGATAAAAACTCCTTTGCCTTCCAAGGTCTTACGGGCTTGCCAGATCAAGGACATCTTTTCTACGCCAATAAATTCTGCTTCCCAGCATGCAAAATGTTCCTTATCACATAGAGCACGCAGAGAGCAGAAGTCAGCATTATCTAAATCTAACAGCATATGTCTGCAAACTAAGTTCCTAAGAGCATCTACTGACATTGAAGTTCCTAGGGCAAGATGTCTATGCCTGATTCTTTTGCTAATATTGAAAACACGTGCAGGTGCCCACTGAGAATGAGTTTCCTGTGGCCAGACTCTAAAAGGAGAGCCAGCATTAGCAGATTTACTGGTTGTGACAGCAGCTGGGAGTTCCCTTATCTCAGGTGACAACAGTTAACATATTGTGCTTAGCGCAGGCTTAGTCTCTGCAGAGACAGACAGTAAAAAGGGCCAGATCTACAACACGAGCTAGAGAGCTCATGGTCTGGCACCCCCCAAGAATAGTATAAGAGTCTGCCTGCGGATGGTCCAACCCAGAAACCACCTGGCTAGATTTAGAAACCAGGGAAATCTCAGTTTGCTTATCCACAAAATGGAGGCGGTCAGTACTGGCAGAAGCATTTACAGCATTGGTAAATTCCAGCCACCCCCTCTGAAAGATGAGGTCACCTATATTATCCAGTTTCTGGGACATTCCAGCAAATTTCTCCTCAAATTGGTGCTCTAGAGTAACCCTGTGAGAAGCAAGCTCTTTGGCTATACCACCCAGAGAGTGATTGATTGACACAACCTGAGCCCAGAAATCACTGGCAACTGAAGCAGTTGCCTTAGAATGCTGTACCCCCTGAGATCTCACAATTAAGCAAAGAAACCAGCCTCTGAGGGATAGGCTCAGGAACCAGGTGTCTCAACACTCTCCCAGGGAGCTAATAAGCCCTTGCATCCCTCTGGAGAAATACAGCCAGAAGTCCAGCACACCAGTGTAATGGATAAATAAAGGTGGGGTGTACGGACTCGCTATGTGCTAAATCTGAGGCAGCCGTGAGATCTAGGCTGGGTGTATAGGATTTCTGTGTGTAAGAGTTCTGGAAGAGTGATGTCTTCATCTAGGTGGGGTGGAGAAGATTGCTGTATTTAAGGGCTTGGGGGAAGTGAGGTGTACAGGATCTCGGTCTATGGGCTGGGGGAGAGGGGAAGAGCAGTGTTGGGGGATTTGGGCATGGGATGTAGGCAGGGTGTATGGACTCTATGAAGGAGTAGATGGGCTAGTGTGTGGGATCTGGGGGAGCAGTGCATGGAATTTGGGCAGGGAGTATAGTCTCTGTACTATGGGATCTGGGGGAGCAGGGGATGGGATGTAGGCAGGGTGTGTGGGTGGACTCTGCGTGTATTGGGGGGAAATAAGCAGTGTGTGGGATTTGTCTATAGGTTCTGACGGGCGAGGGGCGGGGAGGGTAAGATAGGGAAGGTGTGAGCCCTCCCTGGCAGCAGGTGGCAGCAGGCTCCCACTTCAGCGGCTGCTTCCTCTACTTCACTCTCCTTCCTGGTGAGCGGTGGGGACTGCTTGCTTCAGCGCTGGCCGAGTCCCGCAGGGGGAGCCGGGCCGGGAGGATGCAGAGTTGGGCGGCCGTGCTCTGCTGGGCCCTGTGCTGGGCTGTGGCGCGGGGCTCCGAGGACATCGTGGTCGGGTGCGGGGGCTTCGTCAAGTCCGACGTGGAGATCAACTACTCGCTGATCGAGGTGAGCACGGCCCCGCCGAGACACCCACCCGGCCCCGCGTCCTCTCCGCCCAGGGGCACAAGCGGTCTCGGCTCCCCCTTCCCTAGGGAACCCACTCCCTCCTGTGGGGCCACCCCTTTCCCCAGGTGGATTGATTTCCCCATCTCCTTTTCCTCCTGAGTGCCCCCCCCCCCCACTAGACTGATTTCCTTCCCCTGCTGAACAGATCCCCCTTCCCCAGGGATCCTTCTGAGTGGGTCCCCCGTCCCACGAGACTGATTTCCTTCCCCTGCTGAACAGATCCCCCTTCCCCAAGTGGGCCAACCCCCACCCTTTCCCCCGGGGATCCTTCTCCTGAGTGGGTCCCCCTTCCTACGTGGTCGATTTCTTCTCTCTGCTCCTCAGGGATCTCCTTCCCCGCTGAATGGATTCCTGGGCCCTTCCCAAAGTGGGTTAACTCCCACGCTCCTTCTCAGGGGTCTCATTCTCCTGGGGGGGGATCCCCCTTCCCCAGTTGATCATCCCCTCTTTTCCACGGACCTCTTTCAGCTGTTGAATAAACCCACCCACCCCCTTCCTTTGTCCCAGGATTTTTCTTCACCTTCTAAATAGAGACAGGTAGGGTGCATTGTATTCTAGAGGGGACGCTCTTTCATCCCCACACCTCTCCCCTTTGCCTGGCTGTGACAGTGCCTTGGGAGTACTTGGTTATGCCCCCTCCCCCTTCACTTGTTCCCCTCTGAGGATCAACTGGGCTTCGGCTGGGAGGAGCAGGATAATTAATTCATTCCATTGTTTGCCTTCTTTCTGCAAACCCTGCATCTAAAACTAGCTCCAGTTTGGGTGTGTGGTATGTATGGGATTTTGGATCAGGATAATCTCTGATTAGGATGACCAGTTTTTTAAAAAAAAAAATCTGTCAGTTTGCCCCGATAATAAGTTTGGCTGTCACTAATATCTGAGTGCTTTCTGTAAAGCAAATGTAAAACTAACTTTCTTCTCGGGCCTTTTAAGTTATTGTTGGGGTTTTAAAAAATACGAATAATATGAGGATAGTGATGTGTCTTATGGCTGCAGCAGAATAAGCCAGATTGAAGACACCAGTTTAGCTATCTCTAAGTTACTGTGTTTATAGCATGGGTGGAAAAAGTTCCCAAGCCCAAGAGCTTCATTCCAAAATCGTCAGATTGCTGAGAGCTGCAAGACACATTATGTTGATCACTGCTTCCCTCAATCCCAGGGATGGGGCAGCATGGCTTCACACTGACACTGTGTGTGTGTGTGTGTGTGTTTGGGCACCAGCAATAGTGGTGCACGGTACATTCCCACAGCTTCCAAGGAGGCCCCTGAGGGAGCCGCAAGGACTCTCTCCCAGGCAGCCACTTCTGGCAAGAGCCGCCTTACAAGTCCTTAAGAACTGCGTGTAGGGTGTTTTCAAAATGAAATGCCACCCTGAGATGCCACTCCGTAACCACTCGTCTGCCTGCAGCCTGTCTGAAGGTCGAGTGGGAGGATGTGTGCTCCCGTGAGCCATGCAGCGCTCACACCTGGTTACTCACAGGGCACTGCTGAAAAAAACAGAGCGCTTTGTGTGGGGCAAGCAAAAAAAGCATGTGGCAGTGGGCATGCATGCATCCCTTGCCTGATTGAACTGGGGTGGCCACCCACGTGAGCAGCCAGGTCCTCTGTGGACAGGGGGGACAGCCTTTTTTTCTTCTTCTTTGGTAGTATTTTAATAATAATAAATAAGTTTGTGGGTGGCAAGTCTTATCAAGTTGGGGAAATTAAAATATATTTATTTATTTACAAATATATATTCTATCCTGCCCCTCCTGCTACAGGCAAATCGGGGTGGCTTACAATCCATAAAAACATCATAATATAATTAAAACAAAACATAAAAACGAAAACCCCCATCCCTCCACCCCACGATCCGCCCCCCCATCATCCCTCTTTCCCACCAAATGCCTGGCGGAACAGCCAGGTCTTACAACTTCTTGAAAAGGAGGGGAGATCTGGGACCAACCGGGCCCCCACTGGAAGGGAGTACCACAGCTGCAGTGCGGCCGTTGAGAACGCTCTCCCCTCCGTGGCCCCCCAGAAGATTTGGGGGACCTTGAGCAGGGCCTCCCCGGACGACCGCAGGAGCCAGTCAAGAACCCGGGGAGCGAGGCGGTCCCGCAGATAGGCAGGGCCTAGGCTGTTCAGGGCTTTATAGGTTAAAACCAACACCTTGACTCCGCATCTGAAAAACGATTGGCAGCCAGTGCAGAGAATGGAGCATTGGTGTAATATGCTCCCGGCGGCCCAGTCCCACCAGGAGACGGGCCGCTGCATTCTGCTCCAGCTGCAGCTTCCGGGCCGTCACTACGGGTAGCCCCATGCTATATGCATATATATGCTCCAGTCCTGCAATTATCAGCAGCGCAGAACCCAGCAAAGTGTCTGCGCCCTTTTTTAAACCTGTATTCACCTGCTTTGCTTGTCTTTGTTCCCTTTTTACTATCTGTGCATAATGTCATTGTCATTCTAGAGTAAGAGCTACCATGTGGGTTGCCAGCTTCAACCTTTGCTCATGTACCATTGGTCAGATTAACCCCTATGCTGATGAGGGTACGGCATGGCCACCCCATACTAAGTCAGTGTCTCCCCCCTAACACTGGCATGTCCACACACGCACAGCATGGCTGGAGAGGTGTCTGGGTGCCCCCCAGCAGCGCTGGCTACTTCCTAGCCCAGCTACTCCTGCCCCTTCATGCCCTTACTCTTTGTTGGCTGTGTCCTCTTCCCCATCTTGCACACACTAGGGTGGCTTGAGCGGGGACCCCAAACTATTGCTTAGTGCAAGGCGGGACCCCAAACTCTGTGAGCCAACACATCTTTAGCCCAGTCCTGCTCACGTGTGAATTTTCAGAGTTTTGATTTCTTTCTCCTTAAAAATATGTTTTATAGATTAAATTGTACACAAAACACGGGACTCTGAAATACCAGACAGACTGTGCCCCCAACAATGGCTACTTCATGATTCCTCTGTATGATAAGGTAAGAGGTCAAAAGGATGGTTCTTCATACAGTTGCACTAGAATAGGGGTGGGGAGCCTTTTATCCTTCCAGGGGTCACTTTGAAAATTGCTCCGGGGCTGTATAGAAGTTAGGGGAGGGGGTGCTTAGGTCTGCTTGGGAAGAGAAGGGTCCAGATCATGGATCTGTGCCTTGGAGCTGTTCCCCTATCCTTGTGTGTATGCCCCATCTCCACTCCTTCCCCTTGATCTCATTCTTTCAGTGCTTGGGGGTAGGTGCTAGATCCTGGGGCCAGATCCAGTAACTGGAATGTGACCAAATTGAAAACTAGCCACCGACTGCATTTGGCCCCCGGACCTGAGGTTTCTCATTCCTGCACTAGAGAGGCTATTTAACGTTCAGTTTGATTTGCATCACAAAATAGTATTTCAACACAACCTAGTTGCGGGAGTATATTCTGGAAACATTTGTTACAGATCCAAGCAGAATTTGTTTGGTTTCATTTATTGCTGGTATTTTATTCCTTAATGCTTAGTGTAATGTGGTGCAAGTTAGTTTTTCTCATAAACATTACAGGTTTGTGGTTTTAGCACATATAGGGTGCAATCCGCAGAAGGGGTGGGAGGAGGGAGTTGATGTGCAAGTGCGCTGCTCTCTTTCATGTACTCGGAGAGATGGAATAGCAGTTTGTGATAAACCTTATGACAAAAAGCCTTTTGTCCCTGCCTTTGCCTGAGGGACCCTAGCAGGACGGTGTTGCATTCCTGATTAGGGGTCCTGATTAGTGGGTTCTGCCCTCCGTTCTCTTGTGAGCACATGGCAACCTAGCCACGTTCCTGACCTTCCTGAACTGAGCGACTGGTTTGACACCATATGGCGGGGCAGAGACCTCCCTGCCTTGGACTGGGTCATAGACCAGGTGACCTCCCACGAACCAATCTCAGCAGAGGGGGATAGGACCTCTTCTTTGCTCTCTTGCCTCTTCCTGCCTGCTCTGACATCTGCAAGATCTGGGCTTCTGCTAGATCGGAACTAAGGACTGAGTCCTATATAAGTTGCCTGTACATAGTTATATGCCACCAGATTGCCTGCCTGAACCAGTACAGTTTAGGCAGTTGCAGATTCAAAAAGCGCCTTCGTACCCCTCAAACTGGACTCGGGGGCTTGCTCAATTACTTATCTTGCTTCTTACCCTTTTGTGCCTTTTTTGTACCTTTTTAACTTTAAAGTCTAAGCTTTTTCTACTCTTAACTCCACTGGGTGTGTGTGTGTTTACTTGCAAAGAATGCCTTCCTTCGCCAGGAAGGCATAGCTACCAAAGAGGGAGAAAGGAATTCCCCTCTGGCTCTTTTAGCCAAGACAGCTTTTGACCAAGCTAAGCACCTTTGGGTGGCTCCAAGGGTTCTGCCTTCTGGAAGGGGAAGAACACCGGAGAAAGGGGACTAAGGCGCCTTGGGAAGCTGTGGGCTTATAAATTTTTTGGGTTCACATATCCTGAGTTGTGTGGATCCCCGCTGATTTCTGGAACCCAGGTGGTGGCAGCGAAAACTAGGTTTTTCTGGGGTTTGCCAGCTGTGGGGGACCCCAGGTTAGAGATTTGGATGAACACAGTGAAGTGGGTGGCTCAGCTGTATAGCGCTCCCTTGGTGTGTGTTGCCACAAACCTCACCCAGGGGAAAGACTCCTCAGCCTTGCATTGACTAAAGGAAACGGGCTGGACAAAAGCCCCTTTGAAGGCAGATAAGGTGTGTTTGTATCAATTAGGGCTGAAATGAGATTTTGCCCATCTCGAAAATCTCATCAAGAATCAGCTTCTTGGTGAGATTTTCAAGGTCGAGAATCTTGCAAGAATCCAGGTTCTCGCCGCCATTCTTGAGATTCTCGAAAATGGCCACCAGGAGTCCGCACATGCACAGAATGGCTATGGGGTTGATTTTCGCATGGATGGAACGTTTTTGGATTTTCGAGAATCTTGCAAGATTTTCAAGAAGCCTCCATAAAAGCTCTGCGCATGCACAGAATAGCTGCAGCAGCCATTTGTGCATGCACGGAACATCTCGTGAGCTTCTAGAAAATCTCAGCGAGAATGCAAGAGATCTTCCTGGGGCTGTGAGAATCTTGTGCGTTCTCACAAGAATGCAAAAGTATTCTCGTTTCAGCCCTATGCCTTGTGCCTGCTGATTCAGCAGCCACTTGGGGATTCTGAGCTTTTCCCACCTGGTCATCAAAGAGAACTCTGTGCTTGCATGCCTACCCTGTTCATTTTGTGGATTCAGTCCTCGTTTGTGCAGTGCAAATGGGGTTGTGCGCTCGCAAGAGGCATGTCGAAGTGCTGCATCAAGGGTGCAAATTCTCTTTCGCAGTGAGAGACATGCTCTCTCATTTGTGCATGCAGTGTCCCCTTCCCAGAGCACAGTACACCCTTTGTGTGTGGTCACTTAAGTGTGATCTGGCCACTCATAAGTATGCTTCCACGTAGAAGTGTTTGCCACATTTCCAGCCTGCAGGCAGCTCCTGCTGACCATGGTTAGGCTGTACAATGAGGTGTCTCATTGTGAGTTAAGATTTGTCACCTGTTTAAGGCACTTGGTATGTAACTTTGGTACACAGCTTATGCGTGCCTCGCCCTCTCGTGCACCTGGGTGGATGAGAATCTCATGCATTGTATGCCAAGTACGAGATACATAAATGATAGTACTTATTGTACAATAATGTATCGATTCCATTTCTAAGAAAGTGCATATGAAAATCATAATTTCAAAGTGAAGAAATTATATGCAAATATAAACATCTAACAGAACAGGATATTGACAGTTCTGTGTAAATTAAGACTGAAAAAGTGGATTATTTCATATAAAAAATGGAAAACTACTTTATAGTAAGCTATCGCCAACAATAATGTCACTTTTTCTTTAAAAAATAATAATTTCAGTAGCTGGTTAATGAATTAAACACTTGCATTCAAAGGCCCTTTTCAAACGGGCCGCAGTAGATGCAGGGATAGGTGTGCGTCCGAGGTGGGCGTGCACCTGTTCCCGCGGGCGCACACCCACCTCCATCCATGGAGCAACCGGCATTGGAACCCGTTCTGTGCGTGGGCGATGGGTGTAGTGTGGGAGTGCACACGCACCACTCATCCCCCCCCAACATTCCCATGGGTGCCTCCACTCATTTCCACGCAGCAAAAATACGTGGAGATGGACGTGGGGGCATCTCGGGTGAAAAGGGCCAAAGTAACCTCTTGAATTAAACTTATGGTAACTCGGAAACACTGTAGAGATGAAAGCATTAATCAACTAGTGCATTGATCACAATTGAAATAGCAGTAAAAAAAATTAGAATAAAAAAATTAGCAGCAACTAAAAAATACCAGTAAATTGTGTTGTCCAAAGGTATATTGTATTTTTAATTGGTTAAAAGCAACACACATAGTCAGCTAAAAAATTGAATTCCTTTCAGCCCTAAAGCTTTCTTATTTCCTGTGCTTAATTCATCCAATGAGCTACGACAGGCAGCTATTAAGTTTCAACAGAAGGGCAAATTACCTAGACAAAAAACCTTCATTTTAAAAAGCTCGTTAAGGCGGCATTACAAATTATACTCAAACGTTAACATGACAGTAAATTGTATGTTAAGGCAACTTTATTAAATATCAGACCCAATCTATATATTTTTCTTTTCTCATTCATTTTTTTTGTTTACTTAACTGAAATTAAGCTGCATATGTGTGGTATGGTGACTGAACAATACTTATACGCGATGGGGAATGTATAGAGTTTAATTTTGGTGAGTGGGGATGCGATCGCGCACCTTCCGAACGTGCATCCCCACTCACCTCCACGCATGGAGCAACCGGAGAAAACGGCGGTTGCTCCGTGGGTGCGGATGAGTGGGGGGCGAGTTGGGATGCATGTGTGGGTGTGTGCACTCCCTGCCCACGCGCCAGCGCACTTACGGACTCCCCACCCGGCAGAGCCATGTAAAAACGGCTTGTGAGGAGCCACTCGAAGAACAGAAGGTTGCTGCCTTGTAGAACAAAGTTCTTTGAGATGGCTCTAGACATTTTCACAACACCCACCCTTCCAGCCCTGCATGGAATTTTTTCCTTTTATTCCTAGAAAGGGTTGGAAGGAACTGTCATTCAGAGGGGGAGAGTGCTTTTTATACTAGAGGAGCTTGAGACCACGTGGTTTATTATTTGAATATGGTGAGCATGCACAGTCGAGTTGTGAGAATGTTGGAGCCATCTCGAAGAACTTCATTTACAAGGCAACAACCTTCTGATCACTCACATGGAGAGGAGTTGTTTGTAAACGAACAGCTTTATCTCCCAGTCCCATCCATGTTGCGCTGCAACACTACTAGCAGGCAGAGACAGGTGAGGAATGAGGACCCCCCCACCTTCAGCCCCACCCCCCCGTGATCCACCCCTGGACTCCCCTTCAAGAACATGTGTTGCTGAAGGAAAGCTAGAATGGTTGCCAACTGGAAGTTTTTGCTCTACTGACTCCCATTGAACAGCATAGGTGCTGTTCAATGAGAGTTTGCTACCACTTTAACTATAGAGCCACGGTTGTGGCTCCATACTATAAAGAGGTCTGTCTGCATGGAGCTAATTTGCAAGATTGGGATCTTGGGCCCTAGTCCTGCAAAGATTTGAGCACATGCTTACCAAGGCAGTTTCAGTAATCTAGTTGGCACCTATGGGACTATTCTAAAGGAACAATTCTCCATCCAGTAAAGTCAGTGGAGGATTGAAACCTTAGTGGTTGTTAAGCATGTGTGTGAGTCTGTAGGATCAGGGACTCGGATATCTTGCACAAAGATCTCTGGACATGGAGAATGAATGTAGCCTGCACTCTTATGGCAAACCCTTGAGTGTAAAAGACAAAACAAAAGCTGTCAAAAACTGTGGGAAGCTGGTGGGACCTGGATTACTCCATTTAGGTATGTACGTCTTTTAAACTTTTGGTTTAGAAGTTCCAATATGAATGCTAAAAGGTTGCCTCAGTGCTGCTTGAAGGAACAATTTGAACGCTTCTCATCTACAAGGCTGTTCTGGTTTTAACATGTTTGAGATCTCATGGACAAATGGGATTTCTCAGTTCTAGGTTTAAATATGAACCTGCTTTGTATGGTTCTTCCATTTATGCACCTTAGGGTAGAGGATATAGAGGAACTATTCTGTCTGCAGTAAGTGATATTAGGATGTCTCCTTGGCACCCTTCTCTCAAGATAATGTATGGTATGGAAGACTGTTAAAATTTTGGAGAACCCTATTCTGAGAAACGCTTTACCTTCATTACGTTTTCATATTTTTCATTCGGCAGTTTTAACAGGGAAGTATGAGGGCTAGAGATGAGAGATTTAGTCCCTTTTTAATTCAGGTCTTGTGGAGGATCTTTCACATTATTTGTTTGTCAGTTTTATGTACGTTTGAGAGACGAAAGAATCTCCCCTTTGCTTGATGAAAAGTATTTTCAAAATATGGCTCAAGACTGGGTTTTTATTACACTCCAGTAATAGATATTGTATTTACAGTGTTGCTGTTTTTGCTATTTATGCCTTGCAAATGAGGAGGAAATTTTAAAAACGATTGTTTTATATATGTGGTTGAGCCTGATGACTTTGTTATTTGCTTGTAAATAAATTTGAATCTGATTACTCCGTTGTAACCTGCTGCGTACTCCCCTGAGGCAACTGAGGTTGGAAACTGTTGGAGACAGGATGCTGGGCTGGATGAACCATTGGGTCTAACTTAGTAAATGGCACTGGTTATGTTCTTAAAAGGAATGTCTCCCTTCCTCATTACAATGCTATAAGTTCACCTTCCCTATTATAAACCCTTCACTATAATAAGTGAAAGGCTTATCTGTTCTAGCAAGGGTGTGCTGTATTAGTCCTTGAAATATGATGACATTGGGAGATGCTTTAACAGGAAAAGGCTAAGATGTTAAATTTCACACTGTTTTTATAAAATTGGTTGTCTACATTTAAATCAGCCTTTTTTTGTCCTCTCTTTTTTTAGGGGGACTTCGTTCTTAAGATTGAGCCTCCCCTAGGGTGGAGTTTCGGTAAGTACTCCTTCTATTGCTTGTAGCAATGGGATAGCGCGGTGGTCCTCAGACTTTAGAGACTGCACCCCTCTTCCTCATGTCTATTTGACATGTTCCCCCCCTCCCCCCCATACGTTTACCTTGCCTTCTGTTCTTCCCCTAGCTATTCTACCCTTGCCTCTTCTCCTCCTCTCTCTCCCTTGCCTTCCCTATTGCTGCAGTAACTGCCCTAGATCAAAGTGACTAAGTTGAGCAGATTCTCAAAATGGTGCTGGCTTATCTACTTACGGAACATACGTTTTGATTGGTAGCTACAGTGCCAATCAGAATTCTTGTTACAGAAGTCCAGAAGATTGCCACTTCTGCCTCAGTCAGCTTAGATGCACCCCTTCTTGTGCTGCCCTGGATACATTACTTGACCCCCAGTTTGAGAATCACTAGACTAGTGCACATGTGAAACTGTTTACTGCTGCAGACAGTCTGGAATTAGTATTCAGCAGGAAAAGCAGATGTTCCCATTGAGTTGCATCTCGGCATGTTGCACCTTCGTTATAATCTTAGGCATTAAAGCTTACTTCCACGTGAAAGTTAGTTGGGTCTCCTAGTTGTCCACGTAACAGATACTACTGATTGGCAGAGAAGGTTGCTCTCTATATAGCATATGTTCATAGCTACTTTAGATTGGATAGGTTCCCTCTTGACTTGGGGAAAGAGGTGTTTTAGGCTCAAATTCTTGGTTAGCACCCTTTTGCTTTAAAATTAATGCAAACCTTCAGTAAATGTAGTTAAACTAATGTAGCTGAATTAAAGCATTCAATAAAATAGCTTTGTATTTTTTTCTCTCCCCTGCTTGCTTGAGGGATGTAACATTTCTGACAAGTTGGTAAAAATACCACCAGATTGTTCATCATATGGTCAGAGTTGGCAAGTTGGTGGTGTCAGGGCTAATAAACTTCCTTTATGTTTCTGCAAGTTATAAGTTATAGCAACACACAATTCCTACACAGCTTATATTTTCTGTTTCTTTCTGCCCCCCCCCCCCCCTTTCCGCAGAACCAACAAGCGTGGACATCCATGTTGATGGCATCAATGACATTTGCACTAAAGGAGGCGATATTAACTTCGTGTTTACAGGCTTTTCTGTGAATGGAAAGGTTAGATTCCTTTTATACTCCCCACTATGTCTCACATTAACAG
This sequence comes from Sphenodon punctatus, assembly GCA_003113815.1. Classification (NCBI taxonomy): domain Eukaryota; kingdom Metazoa; phylum Chordata; class Lepidosauria; order Sphenodontia; family Sphenodontidae; genus Sphenodon; species Sphenodon punctatus. The sequence continues at coordinate 7,948,662 of QEPC01007559.1, read as the reverse complement.
CACATGATGATTTAGTACAAGGGGGAGGAACCTTCTGGTTGGATCAAATTTGGCCCATGACTGGCCTTTATTTGAACCCTTTCTAATTCCTGGATCAGGCCCCTGGATCCAGTCCCTCCTATCAAACACTGAAAGAGTGAGCTTGGGGTAAGGGAGTGCTGGAGAGATGAGGGCATGCCTCAAGGATAGGGGATGGACTCCATGGCACAGAACCATGAAGCAGACCCTTCCCCCATCCTGAGCACATCCCTTAAGCACCCCAACCTCCCAACTCCTATCTGGCCTGCAGAGCTTGTACTGATTTTCAAAATGGCCTATGGGAGGGTAAAGCCTTCTTGCTCCTGTTTTAATAAGAGCATTGGACCGCTTCTCTGCAAGATGTTTGTTAGCCTGCCTTTCTGTAGGAGGAAGGCTTCTGCAATTGCTCTGTGGATCCATCTGTCCACCCCTTAATATGTTTTGATCCCATTGGCTAACTTTATCCAAATTTGGTAAAGCAACAAAAAGGCCCAATGGGACTTGAGGACAATTTAAGAGCAATAGGTGCACCTGGAGGAGGGAGATGGCTTTTTATAAGTGAAAAATCCTATCGATTAACATTAGACATTCCCCCGGTCCCCTTTTAGGAATCCAGGTTTCAGCAGTCCCCTGCAACAAGCCCTTAAACCACTACTTCTGTTCTTGGCAGGTTCTCAGCAAAGGTCAAGTCCTAGGTCCTGCTGGAGTCCAGGTTGTGCTAAGAAATGCTGGCACTGAAGTCAATATACAATCTACTGTGACCCAACCTGGAGGAAAGTGAGTTGCAATGGAGTTTTTTAATGTAATAGAGATGTGTTCATCCCAGTCAAAAGTATCTGGATGACTAGGTCTCCCTCTACAACTACCTTGGCACTGCTTCCTTACTCGCCCCAGTTTCAGGTCCTGTGACCCAGAATGAGGCTGGGGTGAGCTGGGCTGAGGTAGCTTCAGGGCTGGAGGTGACAGAATAGAAAGCTAGAAAGTGTCCCAGTCCTTCGTCTCCTCCTGAGCCCCAGGTCCCTGCAGCTTCTGGAGTGAAGCATCCAGACGACAGATCCACATAACTAGGCCTCTACTGTGGGTCTTTGATTCCTCTGTAGTTCTTTAAGCACTTTACAGCGGATGTGAGCATCACTACCACCCTTTTACAGAAGGGGCAACCGAGGCACAGAGAAATCATTGGCCTAGAGACATGGAGCAGACCAGAACTAGAACTGAAGTCTCCAGAATCCCAGCCAGTTTTCCATAACCTAGATCACATTGCCCTTCTCTGTGGCTTTTCCATAGCATTGGTAGATTTAGAGGAAAATGCTATTCATCTCGTGAAGACAAGGTACAAATTAGAGGCCTGGAGAGTCTTCCCTCTAGAACTTGACTGATCCTGTTGGGCTTGGCAGGGCAGGCTCGTTCCTGGCCCTTGGGCTTGGATTGGGTCTGGCTCTCATAGCTGTAGGGGGCTTTGCCCCATAGAGTGCCATGGAGGTGGGGCCAGACCAGAATAACTTGGCCCCACCTACTTCCGATTTAACCCCACTCTTTAAAGTGCCGTGATGTCATGTTGTTCTGGGTTTTGGGGCCAATTGGACTCAGGCCCAACTGTTTGGCCCAAAGTACAAAGATACCTGCCCTACAATAGCTCTGTCTATAGTACTAACTACTTATATGCCTGAGGAAGGGCCCTGTGTAGCCCCAAAGCTTGCATGCTCTCACCAACAGACGTTGGTCCATTAAAAGAGACCTGAACTACTTTACCTCCATCTGTTATATTTGAGATAATGAACACGGCAACTGCACTCTCTCTAGACCAGGAGAGGGGAACCTCAGGCCCGGGGTCAAATGCGGCCTGTGGCAAGTTTTTTATGTGGCCCCTTTCCACTTCCTCGAACTGGCCCTTGGATCCAGTTCTTACCTCAAATCACCTGAAGAACTGAGCTCAAGGGAAGGGATCAGAGATGAGGTCATGCAAACAAGGTTAGGGGACAGTTCCATGGCACAGATCCACGATTTGGGCCTCCTTGAGTGCATCCCTGAAGCAGCCCTGCTACAATTTCTGTGCGGTCCTCCGAGTTTGTGCAAACTTTCAAAGTGGCTCCCAGGAGGGAACAGGTTCCCCACCCCTGCTCTAGACGATCAGCCTCTTGGAATTATTGTTAGTTCTAATTCTAGATGAAATCGTTTGTTTTTTTAACTTGCAGGAAATGTGAGGAATGTTCCAGAGTAAAATAAATACTTTCTTCTTAACAGGTTTGCTTTTTTTAAAGTGCTTCCTGGCGAATATGAAATTTTTGCATCTCATCCTACTTGGATGCTGAAAGAGGTTAGTGCTTGGTTGACTCACTCTAGGGTATCAATAGACTTGTACTCTCCATGCAAGTAGCTGGAAATGGACTTGAGAGGGAAATGGGCAGAAACAACTGTGAAACAAAATTAGATCAATAGTTTTTGTGAATACCCTTTAGATAAGTAGGGAAAACTGTCTTGTCATGCTTCGTATGATTTGCATAGGATGAGTGAGCTAAATAATTAAACCCAGTCAAGAGAATGAACATGAAAAATATGCATCCTCCTGCTTGTACTTCTTTTAAACAGAAAATGTATTTTACACCATCTCATTTCAAAGCCGTAGTTGAACAGGATTCTGCTGTATTGACACTTGTTTTCTTAGAACAGGTAGACCAACTCCTTTGCTTCAGAAGTTCGGCAACAAAATAAAGGGCCGAACATGGGTCAGATCAGTGGTTCATCTAGCGCCGTATCCTGTCTCGGACAGTGGTCCCCTTTTGATAGCGTCTGAGAAGCGCACAACAGGCCATAAAGGAGTGATCCACTTTTTGCTAATAACCCCCAACTCCTGACAGTCGGAGGTCTCATCCTCGGATAAGCTTGACTGGCAGCCATTGATGGACCTATCCAGTCCTTTTTCGAACCCAGTGATGCTACTGGCCTTCTGACAGTGAGTTCCACGAGTTAATTGATAGCAAGATGCCATGGGATCTCACAAGATTAAACAAAGGCTTCTGGAAGCAAGACAGAAATTACAAAAGTTATTAAAAAATCCGGGTAGGATGCTAATGGCGTGTCACCGCTCCAGGTGCATATCGTATGAGTCTTCCTGTGTAACTCTTGTGCTACCCAGGCTGCCCTAGTGCTGTAGCAAGAGAGGCCATGCAGAGGCAGGAAGCGGAGACAGGCACTGAGACACTGGAGTCCAGCTGGGAGTGAACCAGGTGCTTGAAGACTATGAAGGATTGTAAATCGGACCTTGCAGGCTACATCTGCTCTTTCAGCAGTCTGTATGATTTGATTGTATGTTTGGACTCGGACAATCGTAAAAGACTTCTTTTCTGTGTGTGTTTTAAGTAGAACTGTTCCTGTTTACATTTTTCAGGCAAGCACAATGGTACGAGTGACCAATTCCAACGCCCATGCTACTGGCCCTCTGATTGTTGCTGGCTACAATGTGTCGGGATCCGTGCGGAGTGATGGGGAGCCCATGAAAGGCGTCATGTTTCTTCTTTTCTCTTCCTCAGTAACCAAAGAGGTACTAGAACATCACAGATATTTTGTTTGCCATCAGGAGATAAATGGTGTGATGAGTTGTGCTTCAATGGTGAATTGTCTTTGATTGTTCTTACATAATTCTGCATATGTTTACGCCGACCTCCCTGTATTTATGTAAATGCAGTAGGTTCGAAAGTGTTCGCCTATAGAAGTTGTAAACCCAAGAATCCAGGTTTATGTATTGGAGGTTTTGGATTTTGTTTGTTTGTTAAAATCCTACTTAAAAAAAAATAATAAAAAAAATACACATAGTACTTGATGTAAAAACAAAAGCTTCCTAACTAGGAAAAGTTGGGCAATGGACTAGTTTGCCTGTAGAAGTTGTGGATTCTCCTGCATTGTCTGTTCCAAAAAATCAGCTGGGCATGCGTCTGTGTGATGCTGTAGCTTTAGAGCATCCTGTCTTGGAGAAGAGGGTTGTAGTAGTAGTAGTAGTAGTAATTTATTTATTGGGCAGCAGCTTTTGCCATAGTCAGGTTGTAGTAGTAATAAACTTTTATTTTGGAATTCCCCACTACCAGATAGTGCTCGGAGTGTTTTACAAGATAAAAATACAGCATATAAAATACATTTAAAGTAAGTCTATGTAAAAACAATTTAAAAGGGGAAAAAACAGGGAGGACAAGACACATTAAGGGGAACCAGCAGTGGATCCTAAAAGCAGAAGAAATGAGTCCTTAGGTGCTTTTTAAAGGTAAGGAGCGAGGATTGTAAGCCCTAGGGGCAGGGACCGTGTCTATTTTATTACTTTGTAAAGTGCCAGGTACACTGCTGGTGCTATATAAATGTTTGTTAATAATAATAATAATAA
>QEPC01007559.1:7917719-7943097 GCA_003113815.1 Sphenodon punctatus | reverse complement strand
CCCCCCCCGGCCCAGGACCCCCACATGGAGGTCCTTCGGGAGATCCTCTCCGAGCTGAAAAGGAAGAGGTCCCCTCCCTGCCCAAGGGATCAAAGACCTTATAAGGATCACTCCAAAGGGGCAGGAAAGGGCAAGCATCCCCTCCCCAAGAAGCCCCGCAGGCCCACTCGACCCCTCAACTCCCCGACTTCCTCAGATGAGGAGCAGGAAGAGGTTATGTCCGTCCAATCCTCAGAGGAGGAGAGGGCCCCTAGGCTCAAGAGAAGGACTAAGCAGGGACACAAGTCACCCCCCGCAGAGGTCAGTGAAGAAGAAGGGGAGATCTCTGAGTGGGACACAGGAAGGGAGAGTGATGAGGACCTGTCAGGAAGGGGAGAAACAGAAGAGACTGGGTTAGACCCCTCCCCCTATCCCGACAGGCAGTTCCCAAGCAGATACAGGGACCAAATTTATGATTTGGTCGTGAAAGTGCTCCACCTAAAACAAAAGAAGGAAAAGGAAACCTCTTCAGATTACTCAGAGGAGGAAGAGAGAGAGTACCTTTCCCTGGGCAAGAGACAGGGATGATTTTAGACAAGTCATATGAAAAGATCATCGGGAAAGAGTGGCAGAATCCCAATAGAGCCTCCAGGATGACCAAATCCCAACTATCCCTTTATTTCTTCACCAAGAAAAAGAATTCCATTCTGGCTATTCCAAAGGTGGATGCGGCGTCGGCGTCCCTGGCCAGAAACTCAGTCTTTCCCATGGAAGGAGAGTGTTTTCCCCGGGATCTGATGGACAAAGGTATAGACTGCAACTTGAGAAGAAATTTTGAGGCAGTCTCCTCGATTATCAAGATGGCCACAGTCACATCATACTTCTCAAGAGCCCTGATGGTGTGGATAAAGAGAGCTTCGGATCCCGGAGTCTCCGAGAAGATGAGCAGGGTCCTGTCCACAAGAATACAACTAGTCTATACCTTCATGGCAGATTCGTGCACCGACATACTTCGCTGGGCCTCAAGAGTGGCCGCTTTCAACATGGCAGCCCGTTGCCGCTTATGATTGAGATCGTGGAAGGGCGATAACACCTCCAAAAATGCTTTGGTTGGTGGGCCATTCCTGGGGCGCAAGTTTTGGCATGTGTCTCGACGAAGTGCTGGCAGACGCAGCGGACAAGTCCAAGAAACAGACCCTGCAGAGTGTGGGGGTCCAAAAGAGGAATTTTCGTCCTTTTAATGCATCCAAAACCCCGGCTGGGGGTTCCAGGCGACCCTTCTTCCCCCACAGAGGAAGTCAACCGAGGTACAGACCTCGATGGCAGAAGCAGAAGGGAAACGACAATAGAGCCAAACAATGACAAGGAGCAAGCTTTCCCAAGTGGAACACCTGACTGCAGAGCACCCAGCCTTCGTGAGCAGTCAGAGCTGGGGAGAAGACTGCAGCGGTTCGTGGCGCAATGGGCGATCACCACCACAGACGCGTGGGTTCTTCAGACCATTCAATGGGGGTACGCGATAGAATTCCAGCACTCCCCCTTCCAGTACTTCTGCGCATCGCCACTACCCAGCAACCGGGACAAACAGATGGCTATGCAATCAGAAATAATCCAACTCCAAACCATCGGAGCTATGGAGGAGGTTCTGTTACTCGAACGCAGGCAAGGCCTGTGCTCCATCCTATTCTTGGTGCCAAAAAAGACAGCCGAATGGAGAGTGGTCCTAGATCTGAAAAGATTAAACCAGGTACTCAAGGTACAGAAATTCAGGATGGAGACCCTGAAGTCGATACGGACAGCAATAGCACAAGAGGAATGGCTGACGGCTCTCGACTTGAAGGAGGCCTATCTTCATGTTCCCGTCCGGCCGTCACACAGACAATGGCTCCGATTCAGTTATGCACAGCAGCACTGGCAGTACACAGCCCTACCGTTCGGCCTGGCGACCTCACCAAGAACGTTCACCAAGGTACTGATCGCCCTGGTCGCGAACCTGCGAACGGAGGGGATAAAACTACATCCATACCTCAACGACATCCTCGTCAGATCCCCGTCCTACGAGCAGACACAAAGGGATGTGAACAGAGTAATAGAATATCTACAAGACCACGGCTTCATCATCAACTGCAAGAAGAGCCATCTTGTTCCCTCTCAAACAATAGAGCATCTACGGGTGGTGTTGGACACGAAACAGTGCAGGCTATTCCTCTCCGAGCAGAGACGGCTGAAACTAGAACTACTGATCCAACAGGTCACAATGGCTCACAAGTCCAAACTGAAAACCCTTGCGAGCCTTCTAGGAGCCATGACTTCCTGCTTGGGGATTCTACAGTGGGCCAGGTTCCACTCCAGACCCTTGCAGCACTTCTTGCATTCATGGCAGGATGCTCTGACCCAAGGAGAGAACCCTTGGATCATGGTACCTGCATCTCTAAAGAGATCCTTGATGTGGTGAACTCAGCCAGACAGATTCTCCCCCGGGATGCGAGGATGCCACTCTCCGATCTGGGGAGAACGGCACTAACAACAGACGCAAGTCTCCCAGGTTGGGGAGCTCACATGCAGGGCCGCACTGCGCAAGGCAAGTGGCTACTTTGGGAGAAGACCCACCACATCGGTTGGCTAGAGCGGAGGGCAGTTTACTTAGCTCTGTGGGAATTAGCACCGATGTTGAGAGGGAAGGATGTAATAGTATATACGGACAACACGGTGGCGAAGGCCTACGTGAACCATCAAGGGGGTTCGAGATCTGAAGCGCTCCACCAAATGGCATCCATTCTCATCAGGTGGACAGAGAGCAACTTGAAGTCTCTCCGGGCAATTCACATCAAAGGCCAAGCCAACACCCAGACCGACTGGCTCAACAGGGTGCAGTGTCCCGGCACCCGAATCGCAAAGCAATCGCCTTCGACGCATTGAACTGCATCTGGCCTCAGGGACTCCCCTATGTGTTCCCGCCATTCCCGCTCATACAACGAACAATAGCGAAAGTCAGAAAGGAGCGGGCAACCATCATCCTGGTTGCTCCCTACTCGCCACGGAGACAGTGGTTTGCGGACTTACAGGATCTCAGTCCAGAGCCCCCGCTCAGACTGACAGTGATACCAGACCTTCTATCTCAGGGCCCGGTCCTGTATGACAAACCAGAAACTCTCAAACTGACAGCATGGAAATTGAGAGGAGAACGTTAAGTAGGCTAGGCTATTCCAGGAAGGTCTTGGACACAATGCTCCAGTCCAGGCGACCGGCAACTAGGCGTATTTACCAGAGTACCTGGGCCACCTTTGTGAGGTGGTATGAGGTTAAGCTTCTTAGGCCAGAAAGGGCTTCCATCAAAGTAGTCTTAGACTTCCTACAGGAGGAGCTAGATAGGGGGTTGAAACCTAACATCCTTCAGAGACAAATAGCAGCCCTTAATAGCGTGCTAGGGACAGTAAAAGGCCATAAGATTTCCGGGCACCCTCATGTGGTGTGTTTCCTTAGGGCGGCAAGGATCTTATCTCCGACAGTGGTTCACAGGTTCCCGTCATGGAACCTGAACCTCTTTCTCAGGGCCCTTACTAAGGTTCCGTTTGAGCCTCTGATCGAGGTTTCAGTATACTACCTGTCCCTAAAGATAGCGTTCCTGGTAGGCATCACCTCGGCTAGAACAGTCTCAAAGCTGGGGGCTCTTTCTATGGACCCGACTCTGTGTTCCTTCAAGGAGTCTTCAGTGACCCTGAGACTGGATCCAGCCTTCAGCCCCAAGGTGGATACCCATTTTCATAGGGAACTGGAGGTTATTCTACCCTCGTTCTGCCCAAATCCATCTCACCCCTTGGAGCGGGAGTGGCACACGCTAGATGTCAGGAGAGCCCTAAAAGTTTACCTACACAGAACAAGGGCCTTTAGAAAGACATCGGCCCTGTTTGTTTCGTATAGTCCTCAGAGGAGGGGTTTGAAGGCTTCCAAATCCTTGATAGCCAGATGGATGACACTATGTATTACCGAAGCCTATAAGGCAGAAGGAAAGCTTCCCCAGCGGGGGTGTTTGCTCATTCCCTTAGGGGTGCAGCAACGTCACAGGCCTTTTGTAATACAGCTTCCTGTGGGGAAATCTGCCGTGCGGCAGCATGGTCCTCAGTGCATTCCTTTACAAGGCACTAGAGGATTCCGCTGCAGGACTCAGCCGATGCGGCCTTCAGGAGACGGGTACTGCAGGCGGTTCTCTAGGGAGTGCTCACATACTCCGTCGTTCCTCAGGCACCTACTGAGACCTCCCTCCTTGAGTTTCTCCCTCCCTCTGAGTAGGACTGGGGGACTGCTTTGGTACATCCCTACTGTCCTTATTGAACATCCAGGAGTATCCCCCGGGAGAAAGGAAAATTGGGCACTTACCTCTGAATTTTCCTTCTGCGGGGGATCCTCCTGGATGGCCAGTCTCCACCTGGAGTGAGGTCAACTCTGTGGTGTTTGCGGGGGAATAGGGTCGAGGGATCCGGTTGTGTCTCTGACTCTGGGAGAGCAGGGGCATGGGGATATTTAGCAGGGGTGGAGTTATGTTAGCCCCGATAGTTCATTTTCAGTTGAGATTAGAATGTATAAGGCTTAGATGAGGAATAGAGCTATACAGGGCAGGGGAGCTGAGGATAGATCCCTCCTAGTAGGCTCATCAGAGCTGATTGCCTGCCTCCTACTTGTAGTTGGCGGAATCTACCCTACTGTCCTGACTGGCTGTCCAGGAGAATCCCCCGCAGAAGGAAAATTCAGAGGTAAGTGCCCAATTTTCCTTTCTCTGCAGTGTCAGACACTGGACCTCTCCTGGAGACAAAACCAGAGTTGACAAGGTATTGGTCTACCTGTTATGGTGCATCTAACCCTCCATTGCTGCAGAGGCCTAAGAATACTAGTGTTATGGATGAGGAGGCATTTGGATATTAAAATTCTCATGTGCTGATTACTCTGAAAGAATAAATAAATTGTAAAATAAAATGTTACCTCTCAGTGAAGTAAGGCAAATATTACTGTAAGAGTGTGCGGTTTGGTCGTGTTATAGACTTTGGGGAAGAATTTCCTGCCCCATATGCCTTTAAAATTAGTTACCGTCCTGTTTTGTCAGGGAGCCAAACTTTCAAACCCCACCTGTGCACTGGCATAAGCACAGCTTTCCCACCTCATAAACATTTGCAAAACGATAGGTGCACATATGGACCTCATCAGGCAAGTCAAATTTTGAAGCTTGCTTTTAAAAATGAATTTAATTACCTTTTCTTTTCCAGAAAATATTGAGCTTTCATAAAAAATGTAAGGCCTTGTATCTACAAGGACGTACCTGTACAGTATATAAAACTGCCTGCATAGTAAATACTTTTTTTATTTTTTATGGAAATTGTGACAGTAGTTCTTGGGTCACTGCAGAGTTGCTAACGATTGGTTGTCACAGGAGTTAATATTTTGCTCCAGATGACCTGTGCAGTTGTTGTTTGTGTATTTAACTTCCTGGAATGTTGTCTACATTTACTGCACCCATGCTGACAAAAGCCAGTTCTTGTGGTGGCCCAATGTATTAAAAATGGGCGACCATATCACTGTAAGGGAAATGAATTGCTGCTTTTTGTAAGAACGCTGTGTTGTGAGCAGTGGATAACTGCTCTCCATTGCTACCAGAGTTAATTACTAAACCGGAAAATGTTTGTGTGTAAGTGGTCTGCGAGAGAAATTTTTTATACTATTGCTTAATTTATACAGGATATTATGGGCTGTAATACTTCTCCAGTTGATGGGTTCCAAGGAAGAGATGACTCCATCTCCTATCTGTGCAATGTTATATCCAAAGAAGATGGGTCTTTCACCTTCTTGTCTTTACCAAGTGGGGAATACACTGTGGTAGGTAACTAGAAAATCAAGCTTATTCCTTTATAAATGAGACTTTGCTCCTCCAAAATGTGAAGGTAGGAATAGATCATCTATGTTGTTTCCCCTTGGGATGACTTAATTGCCTTGTCAAGAGTCCTTGGAACTGCTGGTTCAAGTCTCTTCTTTCTGTAGTAGATAATTACGTACTTGATAGTTTGCTGTTTGTGGGGACTTTCTATAAGGAAACACTACAAAACTGAGATCTTGTCTCCATGATTTTGCATAATATGCAACATGAGACCTCTAGCTTTGGTTCATATCAGCAGTTTCCAATGTGTTTTATGGGGATCCCTGGGCATTTGCTGTGGGTTTTGTAGGGGTCTGTCCCTTGAAATTTATAATAAATAGAACCAGAAGTTTCAATTTCAGATGGTAGGAAAGATTAGTACCAGGAAGAAGTATAAACAACATGGTAGTTGTGGGAATTTGTACACAATGTTCACACTGCACAGACTCTCTGATCAGCTGAATAAGTCAGTGTTGTGTTGCACGCATTGTACTCAAATTCTCGACTGCAACTACAAAGAATGTTCGAGGCAGTAAACATGGGCCAGCTGATTTGTTCAGACATATATAGTCTGTTGTTGTAATCATTTTATGTAGCATTTTGAGTCTTCAAATTGCTTTACCATTCTGATCTAGTTCACCCTCACAACATCCCTGTGATGTTGGGTGTCATTATTTCCATTTTAGAGATGGGGAGCTGCAGCTGAGAGAGAGTAATTTGCCCAGAGCCACCTACCAAGTTAATGGCTAAAACAGGATTTGAATCCTGGTCTCCCAAGTCCAAACCAGCACTGTACATACAACACCACACTATCTCTCTGTTCTGCAGTAAGTTAGCTGTCTGAAAATAATTTTAGTTAAAATAAATGTAAAGGTGATATGAGAAATGGCTCAGTGGTTTTAAAAGTGGAAGCACTGAACAGAACCATATTTATACTGATTGTGGTATCTTCCATTGTGTAAATGACAGTGCTTCCCTAGACTTTGATAGTGATTTTAATGGTCTGTATTAAATAAATAGCTTGTTTAACTGTACAGTTTACTTTTGGTTCCTTTGTGATTCTTATTTTAACAGCTTTTTAAAAAGCTAACTCAGCCAATAGAATAATAACGTAATAGACATATAGATCAATATTAATGATCTAATATTAATAGATCAATATGAAAATAATCCAGATGCCAAAGGGGTCCTTTGCAGGATAAAGTTTAAGAACCACTGTTGCTTTTTAATGCCAGAGTTCCATGTCTTTTCAGATACCATTCTACAGAGGGGAGAGAATTACCTTTGATGTTGCTCCATCAAGGCTGGACTTCACTGTAGAGCATGATGGTTTGAAAATTGAGGTGAGTCATGTATATAAAACAAAAGTTGCCTGTACACTTCATCCCATAAAATCGAAAGTAGACTTATTGCCCATTGAGGTTTGTAGTATTAGGCAATAAAGTTATAATCCATGCTCTCAAGTGTGAAGCAAAATGTGGCATGTGAATACTTATGAGTGGATGTACAACTCCTGCCTATTAAGATTTGTTCTCAGGAAAGGTGTGTTTTTTTTGTTTTTTTTTAAAAAGGGAAATACCTTCTAACTTACCTTCCCTGTATTCCCATGAGCAGGGAGGATAAAAGGAGGAGTTCGACTCTAAGCAAATGTCATTAAAGTTCAGAGGGAGGGTCCTTCTCTCCAGTGTTACGCTCATGTGTACTGGGTTCAAAAGAATTCCTCCTGTGTGCAGTTCTCTGCTATCCCAGCAGACCTTGGCACTTCTCTGTGTGAGGGGATTTTCAATAGTGTTAGGCCATTCTTGGCTAACTAGGTTCTCAAATTTGTGTGTGAGAGAAAAGTATTCTGGGTGGGGGAAGCACAAGAAGGATGCCATCTGGCAAACACCTAGCTCCACGCTCTCACTGAGCTAGGAATCTCCAAAATAATGGGGTGGCAAGAGCAGGGGTGAGGAGTCATAGAAAGGTGAAATGAGAGTAGAAAGAGGGAGAGGAAGAGCGGAAACAAGTGATGGAGGGAGAGGACCTCAGTTATCACAGACAAGTGGAAGGAGGGGGAGTAATTTGAGAACCATTACGCTAGTGGATCCAGCTGCTAGAAGGGAAGCCTTTTTACATCAAGAAACAACTTTCAAATTTTATTAGGGAACTCTATTGTGTGTGTTGCGTGTACCCCTAAAACTGAAAGTTTTTCTCTGTTTCTCTTATTTAAAAAGATCGGTGCCGTGGATTCTAACACTAAAATTATTCCTTTTCCTTAGCCCGTTTTCCACGTCATGGGCTTCTCGGTCACAGGCAGGGTTCTGAATGGCCCTGATGGTGATGGAGTCGCTGATGCCACAGTCACTCTGAACAACCAGATTAAAGGTGCGCAACGACCCCTTGGGGCTTCAGCATTCTGGGATTGTGTAAATAAAGTAAAACTTAACTTTTCAAAAGATAAAGGGAATTTCAGCCATTAATTTCCAAGTTTGGTTTGTTCATGCAAGAACAAGAGAGCTTGAAGGGTTCTGTTTTGTTGCTGTATAAAGTTTTGTCCTACTTTTTATTGTTCAGACACTTCAAGGGGCAGGAACAAAAGTTGTAGTTCTGGTAGGAAGATAGTCACGAGTTCCTTGCCATGCAACATTATTGTAAAGCAGCCTGGAGCTTTCAACACCCTCTCTTGGTTCTTCTTGCCATTGACTAGGCCTTGCCCTTGTGTTCCATCCGCCTCCTTTCTTTTTGTTCCAGTGAAAACCAAAGCCGACGGCTCTTTCCGCCTAGAGAACATCACAACAGGAACATACACCATTCAGGCCCAGAAAGAGCACCTTTTCTTTGATACCCTTACAGTGAAAATTGCCCCCAACACCCCGCAGCTGGCTGACATTATAGCAACAGGGTGAGTATCCTTGAAATGTAGAGAAAATAAACGGCTAATGGGCAAGGGTAGATGGATTTCTAGGACATCGTGCTGAAGGGATAAATACTCAGCACTGAAGCCACGCTTATGAGAAATTCAAGGAAGATAGGTCAGTTTTATTGTACAGTCATTCCGTCGTTCATTCAAACAAGGTTCTCAAAACACTTGCAAACATCAATTAAACCTCCCAACGCTCGTTGGTACTTTCTCTTTTTCCGACAGAGAAACTAAGGGTGCAAAAGAAAGGTTCAATGAGTAATTTTTTTTATTATTATTTTTATTTAAAGGATCCATGTAGTTGCTTGACCTCCTGGTTCTATGTACAATTACTCTTCCTTTACATAATGGTACCGTACTCCTGTTGCATTTTAAATACAGTACTTTTCTATAGGATTTCGTTTAATCGCTTGCTCTTCATTTTCGGGGTCAGATTTGCTGAATATGAAGCAACTTATTTATTTTTTATTTATTTCAATTTTTTTTAGCCTGCACTTCCTACAAAGGCTGAGGCGGCTTACAAAGATACCTGATGTGGAAAAAATTTATGTAACATTGGACATGAAGCCTTTCTGTTAGGCACCATATAAGCCAGGTGTGGGGAACCTTTCCCCTCCAGTTTGGGGGGGGGGGGAGGCGGGCAGGGATGTGCTCAAGATAGAGGAAGGAAGGAGAGGATCCAAATGATGATTCTTTGCCGAGGATGGAATCCAAGGCAATCTTTGGGTGCACACTCTCCTCTTGCTTCCCTTCCCCTGAGCTCACGCATTCAGAGATTGAGAGTAAAGACTGGATCCACAAGCTAGATCTAGGAATTGGAAAGGGGCCAAGTATCAATCAGCCATGGGCTGGATTTAGCCCTTGGGCCAAAAGTTCGCCGCCCCTAGCATACGTTCTGCTTGCAAATAAAAAAAATATACAGTGGCCGTTCAGAGGTTTCTACTGCAGGAGATGGTGTTCACAAATGTGACAGGTAAAATCCTGTTGCCATTGCCATCAGGAGTGACATTGCTATTGACTTGCATTGTGTCAGAATTTCTATGGACTCTACTATGGACTCCCTCATTTATTGTCATTATTAATCCATTATTCATATAGCTCTAGTAATGTGTCTGGCACTGAACAGTTGCAATTAGAGACAGGTCCCCTATTGTCTGTCCTAGCTATGGACGAATTCACTCGGGGCACAGTCCAGTGGGCTGCATGCGCAGTGCATGAGCAGCACGCACGTGTGCAGCACAGCCGCAACCCAGGCCAAATCCACCTCCTGCTCCCACACACCCCGCGGCCCGGGGGCAGAGGAGGAGCTGTGCTTGCTCCATCCCCTGGGTTACGGTGTGTGTGTGCTCAGGGGGTCGGGTCTGCTTCGGTTGCTCCATCGTTGTGCGTGGTTGTGCTGTGTCGCACACGCCCATAGTGTTTAGTTTGAAGACCAAGGTTTGTTCATTATTATTACTTGCATAGTGCCAGAAATGTGCCTGGCACTGAACAATCCTAATTAGAGTTCAGTTTATTACTGCATGACAAGCTTCTTTATTATTATTATTATTTTAATTAAAATGTATTCCCCATCATGGAGTGTTCCCTAGTACTAGTACTGAGAGGGTACATAACGACTCCCTATTTACTCGTTCTGCATCACTCTTGTTTTTATAAACTTCTATTGTACCCCCTCTGTCGTCTCGTCTCCATGCTGAAGAGCTGTAACCTGTTAAGCCTCTCTTCCTATTGGAGCCATATCATTTTTGTTGCCCTTCTCTGTACCTTTGCTAGTTCTACTATATCTTTTTTTTTTTGAGAAGTGGCGACCAGAACTGCACACACTATTCAAGGTGCGGTCCTACCATAGATTTATATAGTGGCATTATGGTATTTTCAGTTTTATTTTTATCCCTTTCCGAATAATTCCTAACATCCTGTTTGCTTTTTTGGCTGCTGCCGCACATTAAGCTGAAGATTTCAATGTATTGTCCACAGTGTCTCCAAGGTTCTTTTCCTGAATGGTAACCCTTAATTTAGAACCTAGCATTGTGCGTACATATAGTTTAGATTATCTTTCTGTATGCGCATCACTTCGCACTTGTCTACATTAAATTTCATCTGCCATTTAGATACCCAGTCTCACAAGATCCTGCTGAAATTATTCACACTCTGCTCAGGTTTTAACTACCTTGGATAAGTTCGTGTCGTCTCCAAATTTGATCACCTCACTCTTACCCCCTTCTCCAGATCATTGATAAATATATATTAAACAACACTGGTCCCAGTACAGATCCCTGGGCACTCCACTAATTACTTCTTTCCATTGCGAAAACTGACTATTTAGTCCTGCTCTTTGTTTCTTATCCTTTAACCAGTTACCGATCCATGATAAGACACTGCCTCCTATCCCATAACTATTTAATTTCCTCAAGAGTTTCTTTTGAGGAACCTTATCAAAAGCTTTCTGAAAGTCCATATACGCTATATTGTCCGGCTTACCCATATCCACATTCTTATTTACATCCTCAAAAAATTCCAATAGGTTACTAAGGCATGATTTAATCCATGTTGACTCGTCCCCGTTATGCCGTGTTTATCGCTATGTCTCCAATGCCCACAATGTCTGGTCCATACCTTAAATGCCACCTAATGGCCGCACAATGGTCCATGCCTTTAGGCATCTTCCTGCAGCTCCTAGAACCTTCACCCAGGCCTTTGGGGAGGAAGGGGAGGGGGGTGGGTTAGGGTTTTAGCTCTCCCCATACCTTTTATTTTGATTTGTTTTTCCTGACGCTGTTTTGGTTTTAAATTTTTTTGGATTTTTGAAATGTTTTATTATTGAATGTTTTTATTGAATTTGTACATCGCCCCGGGATGCCATTGGCATGGGGGGCGACTAATAAATGTATTAAAATAAATAAATAAAATGTACTTGAGGGCGGATGGGGGAAACACCAGTCAGCACACAGACAGGGGCCCAGCACCACGGTTTACCCAGCAGTTCCCCTCTCCCAGCCCCCATGCAGGCCAATCTTCTAGCACACCCCCTCCAGAAGGGGAAAGAACCAGTTACGATGGTCCGCCCTCGGAGCCTGATGGAACCCCAGCGGTTCCAGGAGGTCCTGAGGGAGTTAACCTTGGACCTGGACGGTCACTCTGTTGATGAGCTAGTCCAGCGTTGGAACAGCTTGCTGGAGGAGGCCATTGACAGGGTGGCTCTGAGACACCCTCTGCCTCGGTCTCGTCACCGCAGGGCCCCTTGGTTTACTGAGCGGCTGCAGTGTATGAAGCGCGTAGGCAGGAGGCTAGAGCGACGGTGGCGTCTGACTCGATCTGACTCCAACCGTCTTCTCCATAGGGTCCATTTGCGGTCCTATGTTGAGACTGTGAGAACAGAACAAAAAAAATATAAAAAAAAAGAAGTAAAAAAAAGAAAGGTGCAGGAGCTGGTTAGTCCGGCCTCCCTCCGCCTGGATGGGGACTTGTCCCAGGCCCGCTGTGATGAGTTTGTCAACTACTTCGCAGACAAGATTGCTCGGATTCAGACCGACTTTGACGTTGGATTAGGGGCAGTGGGGGAAGAGCGCGAGGGGACTGAAGTCCCATCTGGTCCAGCTTTGTGGGGGGAGTTTCAGGAAGTGACGCCGGCGGATGCTGCAGATGTGTTGGGGTCTGTGAGGGCCACCTGTTGCGAACTTGACCCATGCCCGTGGTGAAAGCCTCCAGAGAGACATTGGGGACAGTGCTGGCGAGGGTAGTGAACCCGTCCTTGCAGCAGGGGAGGTTGTCGCCTTGCCTCAAGGAAGCCGTGGTGCGCCCCCTGCTGAAGAAACCATCTCTGGACGTGGATGCGCTCGCCAGTTACCGACCTGTCTCTAACCTTCCCTTTTTAGGGAAGGTTATTGAGCGGGCGGTGGCACTCCAGCTGCATCTGAATAACATCGGTTTCCTAGACCCTTTTCAATCTGGGTTCCGTCCTGGCTATGGCACTGAGACGGCGTTGGTGGCCTTGGTGGACAACCTCCGCTGAGAGATGGACGCAGGATGTTCAACATTTCTCATCTTGCTAGATCTCTCGGCCGCTTTTGATACCGTGGCTGCTATTGAGACGGCTGCGTGACCTGGGGGGTCTGGATGGGTTGAAAATGGTTCCGTTCATTCCTCTCGGGGAGAAGCCAGCGGGTGGTGTTGGGGGATGAGACATGGTGCCCCCGCGTCTTATCATGCGGCGTTCCGCAGTGTTCTATTCTGTCTTCATTATTATTTAATGTATACATGCAGCCCTTAGGGGAGGTCGTGAGAGGGTTTGGGGTGCGGTGTCACCAGTATGCTGATGATACTCAGCTGTACCTCTCATTTTCAACCGACCCAGACCCTGCTGTCTCGTTGCTATCCCAATGTTTGGAGGCTGTGGCGGAATGGATGTGGCAGAGCAGACTGAAGCTCAACCCCGATAAGATGGAGGTGATGATGGTGGGGAGAGCGAGGAGGTAGTGACCCCCCTGGTTGGGGGGGGTTTGCCCTCCTATAGCTCAGCAGGTCCGGAGTCTGGGGGTGATATTGGACGCGGACCTCCGCCTGGAGCGGCAGGTGGAGGCAGTCGCTAAGGCTGCCTTCCGCCAGCTGTATCTGGTGCGTAGGCTGCGTCCGTTCGTCTCTGGCCCGAACCTGGCCTCCGTCATCCATGCTTTCGTCACCTCGAGGCTAGATTAATGTAACGCGCTCTACGTGGGGCTTCCCTTGTTCCTGGTTCGGAGGCTGCAGCTAGTGCAGAATGCGGCAGCTCGTCTCCTTACGGGGACGGGCCGTCGGGAGCACATTACACCTGTGCTCCGAGCTCTGCGCTGGTTGCCGATAGCGTGCCGAGCCAGGTTCAAGGTTTTGGTGTTGATCTATAAAGCCCTTCACGGTCCGGGCCCCTCATACCTCAGGGACTGCCTCGCCCTCGGTGCCCCAGAGCGGCTCCTTTGGTCCGCCGGGGGTGCCTTCTTGGAGGTCCCCCATGTTAAGCAGGGGGCCACAATGGAGAGGGCATTCTCGGTGGCATTCTCGGTGGCTGGGGTATAAATTTATTAAATAAATAAATAAGTATGCATTTGGAACTCCCTTCCGGAGGAAGCTCGCCTGGCCCCCAGCCTGTTCACATTTCGGCGAAGTTGCAAAACCTGGCTGTTCGCCCAGGCCTTTTGGGAGGGTGGGAGAATAGGGTGAGGGTTTTATTAGCTCCTCCACCTGATTTATTATTTATAATGTTTTAAGCCCTGTTTTAATAATTTATATTGTTATGGATGATTTTAAATTGTATTTTATTGTATTATATTTTTATAGTTGGAAGCCGCTCCGGGCTGCTTTTGCAGGCGGGGCGGGGTATAAATTTATTAAATAAATAAATAAGTATGCGTTAAGTACTTGATGGTTCTATTGATCACACTGTTTTTGTTTGCGCCTAGCCTAGCATAAATGTCCCCGGCTATAACTATTTGGCCCTCTGGATATTTGTCTTTTAAGGTGGTTATCAAATTATCAAGGCTTGCCCAACTAGTTTGTCTGTAGGACCCAGAATTGCACGGGGGAACATATACTGAAATAATAACCCACACTCGGGCATCGGTGCAAAAAACTACGGCCAGTGCCAGGGCAGGGAGTTTAATTACCTCGATTTCTTGGAGGGGTATACTTTGGGAGATGAAACATCCCGACCCCCTCGTGGATTGTAATTTATTGATGGCAAGTTGTAGGCTCTATATTCTTCTAGTAAGAGTGGAGATTTGGACCAGGTCTCCTGGATCATGATTATATGGAACTGTCCCACAAAGTCCAGAAAATCTGGTTCTATCTTGTGCCGGTCCCACCCTGCCACGTTCCAGAAGCATAGCTTCCAGGCTCCTGTCTGTACTACTGGAGCTAGACAACAAGATAGAGGAGAACTATTATCTAAATTTGGAACGCTCGGGGGGTTCCTCGGGTGTTAACTGGAAAAATGTTTCCTGCATGGGGGCTTGCTCCATTGTGGCTAAAGCCACAGGGGAGCAACTAGAGACACTTAACATTTCCATCGGGCCTCCTGGTCTAGAAAGGCCACGCTTGAATAACTCCCTCTTCAATAGAAGGGGGCATATTCCTATTTCCCTTTCCTGCTGTTTCCAACCCCCTGGGATGAATACTATTGGAGATTTCTCATGGCTGGGTTATTTGCCTCAATGCAGCTTCAGAGAATTTATAGTTGCCAAGGAGTGGAACAGACAAATCCTCAGCCTTCGAATTAGGCTGCTGGACTAAGGAAGAAAGGGTCC
This sequence comes from Sphenodon punctatus, assembly GCA_003113815.1. NCBI lineage: Eukaryota > Metazoa > Chordata > Lepidosauria > Sphenodontia > Sphenodontidae > Sphenodon > Sphenodon punctatus. The sequence goes on along the minus strand of QEPC01007559.1, from coordinate 7,928,039 downwards.
TCCCACAAAGGGCCTGGTTGGATGCTGCCCTTGGAGGTAGAGTGTTTTGTACATGGTCATAGTCAACTCTAAAAGGGGAAGCCTTGGCCTGAGATGGGAACATTAACAAGGGAGAGATTTGCAGATTAACATAGGTTCTAGCTAACCTTATCCCCCTATCTGCAAAACGTTTTTCATACGACCATAAGTTGTCTACCAGAGCTGTGTATTGCGTCCAAGATCTATGCTAAGTACCTGCTGTCAAGATTTACAGACTGGTCGACTAGAGAAAAAGTTATTGTAGAAGAGCAGGCAGGGTTTCAACAAGGATGCTCTACTATTGAGCTCTGCCTGGTCTTGTACCATATAGCCTTCAAATATAAAACCCGGAATGGATCTTTTTTTGCTGCCTTCTTGGACTTGAAGGCAGCTTTTGATTCCATTGATAGGAAACTTCTTTGGGGCAAGTTGACAGCATCTACTATAGACAGACGGTTACTTCATCTAATTTGTTCACCTTATTCAAAGTCTTCTGTATCTGTCAAGGTTGATCGCCAAGGGCACCCGACACCCTCTATGGACACTACCAGGGGGTTACGGCAGGGTTGTGTGCTTGCACCAGCCCTGTTTAACTATTATATCAATGATGTACCCTCTTGGTTAGTGGCCCCAAGGTTCTTTCCACCATACTTGGCGGAGCGACCCTTGGGATGCCTCATGTTTGCAGACGATGTGGTACTTTTGTCACAGACCCAGGAGGGTCTAAAGCGGCAATTGGTATCCTTCATGACCTATTGTAATGAGATGGAATTGACACTAAATGTCCATAAATCCAAAATCATGGTCTTTTCAAACAATAAGAAAATTTACAACTGGGAAATCATGGGCCAAAAATTTCAGCAAGTGATCAGTTTCCGCTACCTGGGCCTTTTGTTTCACCGGACACTCAACTGGATGCACCACTTAAAACGAACCATTCTTGCCTCCAAAGGTACATCTCAGGCAATATTGGGTTTTTTTGCGCGAGCCAGTAGGGCAGCCGTACAACCTGCAATACAGACACATAATGCCAAAGTTAGGGCCAAAGTCATGTATGGGACTGAGCTATGGGCACCCTTTTGTGCTCACTTGCTGAATTCAATTCAGGCAAGATTTCTCCAGAGACTCTTGTATGCTCCCAAGGGAACGCCCTATGCAGCATTAAGGGTTGAATGCGGGCAAATGGGTTGGCAACAGGTAGCTACAGAGCAGACCGTATGGCTATGGTGTAGGCTTTCAAACCCCCATAGTCCAGCCTTACTGCGTAGCCTCCACGCAGACATCTTCTCGGATCCCTGGATGGAGAGAGTACAGTTATCTCTTTCTCAAATGGGCATCTCAGTGGATTATTTAGCCCATACACCTGTGGCTTCTCTGACTAAAGAAATCACAACAAGGTCATGAGATATAGGTAGACAGTCGGACCTGGGCAAAATTGCAGCATCTCCCCATATGAAATTTTATTTAGATGTAGTTCCAGCTATGGGACAGATGGCCCACTATTTACTGACAAATATACCACCACGAGGGAAAAATCTTATCTTAGCCGCCCGCTTCAACGCCTTGCCCTCTCAAGTTATGGAGGGGCGACTAGCTGGAATTCCCTTTTGGAAACGGGCTATGCCCTTTTGACTGAATAGCAGTAGAGACAGTAGGACATATAGTCCTGGACTGTCATCTTTATGACAGTCTGAGGCAAATATTCCTGCAAGATCTTTTGCTTAAAATTCCAGGCAGATCTGAGCAAGCTACACTTGCTTTTCTCCTGAATACCACGGACCAAAATGCTATTAGGAGCATAGCACGGTTTTTGGTCTATGCATTCCATGCAAGGGTAAATTTTGTGGCTTTTAAACCAGTATAGGATGGAATACCAGGGAGTGGTAATATTTTGGGACTTCATGGGTAGTGTTTTGGTCTGCTTATATGTATGTATAATAGCTAGGTTTTATTGTAAGCTTTTGTATTCAATTGATTTGTTAAATGCTATGGCCAGTGGCTACGCATAATAAATTCATTCATTCATTCATTCACTGTTGTTGTTACTATTGCTATTTATATAGCACTAGTAATGTTCCTGGCACTGAACAGTTATGATTAGAGACAGGTCCCTGCCCCAAGATGCTTACAGTTTATGATGGGGAACAGAGACAAGATAAGGGGAACATAAGGAGACAGGGATACATTTAAGGAGTTGAGAAGTTGGCAAGTGCATATGCGTAGCTTGCTTACAAGGGAGGTGGTGGGATCTTGAATGATAAGATAGTCTAAAGAGAAGCATTGGTGAGCCGTTATTTGGTGTTCCATGGTGGTTTTGGTTTATATTAATGTTTCTGCAGTCTCCTTTGAGAAGCACTGTGAATTATGTTTGCCACTAAGGAGAGCAGCGTATTGAAAGAATTTGCTCTTCCACATGACTATTGTTTTTAATGAAGTTTTGGGGCAGGTATCTTGCCTAGGTTTTGTCTGGCTTGTAGGTAAAAACTAATAGATTGCAACTTGCTTGCAGGTTCAGCGTCTGTGGTCAGATATCGATAACTCGCTTCCCTGACACTGTCAAACAGATCAGTAAATACAAGGTCACCATGATGCCTCGGGACAAAGACAAAGCATTTTTTCTTACAGCAGAGACTGACACTCACGGGGCTTTTTGTTTTAAAGCAAAATCGGGTACATATGTCATCCAGGTAAGAACAAGCTTTGCATTATGTTTGTCTTGTGAAACGCAATGGCACTTTTCTAATGACATTACAATTTCAACTTCTGTTATAGAGATTGACTGCGATCCCTCTATTCTCTTGCTTGGGAACGCTGTGCCAGCAGACAGCACTGGGCCACAGCGCCTAATCCAGCTCCCGCCCATTGGCAGGAACCAGGAGGAAGGGGGGCACCTAGGGGTGCCCTGATCCTCAGGAGCTGCTGCATTCCTGCCCAGCCAGCCTCCGAACTCCAGAGCCCTGGGCAGTCCCCCACAAGACCCTGCCCCTCCTCCCATATCTCGCTGGTGCCACAGTGCAGGGCTCTCACCCTCTGGAGGTCGGGGGCTGGCCGGGTGGCCGTACAGCAGTTCCTGAGGGTGAAGGCACCCTTCCAGATGACTACGCACACCTTTTTACTCCTGCTTTGAGCAGGAGTAAGGGTGCACTGGTGCAGGGACCGAGTTTGCCACGGTGGGGGCTTGTGGGCTTGCCGGTGATGGGGTACCCCAGTGGCATACCCACAGCCCTGGCGGGGCACTCCCACCAGGCTAGGGACCCCATCCTCGCCTGTGCCCCTTTTCCTTACAGCTGGTGGAGGGGGTGTGGCCATCTGGCTGGTGGAACACCGCTAATGCCTCCTTCCCCGCCCTCCGCTAGCACAAGGGGCCTTGCGCTGGCAGAGAAGCTGAGCAGGATCTCAGTCCTTGCGTTTAGAAGCTTGAAATGGGCAGGGTATAAGTCAATATAAGAAGACATTCCCGTGCCCCTTCTCTGACATGATCTCTCCCCCTCCCCCTCAGTGCTGTATGGTGGTAGGCCACTCCAATTATGTTGAGGTTTTAGTCAGTCCCAATGTAGTTAGGCTGCCCATCTGGCTGAAAAATCAGGCCCAAACCCAGTCCGAGCCTATGTCAAAATTAGTACAAGCTCCTAGGACCACGACGGTGCTTAAGGGATGTGTTCAGGAAAAATAGGGTACAGATCATGGACCAGTGCCAGGGATCTGTCCCTCTTCCTTGCATATATGCCCTCATCTCTGCTCCCTTAGCGTGAACTCACTCTTTCAGTGCTTGGTGGTAGAAACTGGATCCAAGGGTCAGATCCAGAAATGGGAAAGGGCCAAATAAAAACTAGCCATGGGCTGCATTTGTCCCCTGTGCTTTGTGGGGCTGAGTTCCTTGCTTCCCATCTGATTGGGGGACAGGAAATGCCATCAGCAGGGCCCCTCGTTGATCCGCCGTCAGGCAAAAGCCATCTCTAATCTTCACTGGCCTGATTTGTGTGCTGTAATGATTGCTTCCCATGCAAGACAGTTTTGAGGTGAGAGCCATTGCTATTGTTCTGTGCCTTGTAGGTGGTGGTTCCTGAAGCTGAAACCAGAGCCGGCCTTGCTTTGAAACCCAAAATGTTCCCTGTGACGGTTGCAGACAAGCCAGTGATGGATGTGGCCTTTTCTCAATTTCTGGCATCTGTTTCGGGGAAGGTCTCTTGCTTGGGTAAGGGCTGCCGTGAAAACTTTTAAAGCAGTTTAACTGTGTGTGCATGCATTAGATAGATATCCCTGCACCTAATTGTAACCGACACATTATTTTGATCGAAACAGATTTCATATTTGGTGATTGAGTTAAACAAGGTAACATGCAACAGCACAGCTGCTTACAGGTTTGGGCAGTAAATCATTCGGCAGGAAGGTGCTGTAGAAATAAAATTATTAATATTATTGCTTATTCCTTGTGCTTGGGGCTGATCTTATTACGCCTACTCTGTGTTAGCTGCCTGTGATGCAGTGGATTGAATTTAAGCCTACGCTGCTGGTTCTTAGGGCCCTGAATGGTACAGGCCCTTGCTGTGTTTGAGACCTGCCCCTAGAACCTGGCTCTGATAGTTATTTGTGCACAGAAACCACCTGCTGTTTGGGGATCCCACCATTGTGCCTTAAGTTGGCAGGTGATTGGGCCTTTGCTGTGGCAGGCCCCTTACTGTGGAATTTGCTCCCTCCAGATGCTCATGTCAGATCCTCCCAGAGCCAGTGTTCCCTTCCTCTTGGGAAATACCTACCTTTCGGGAGCCCTTGCGACCATTCGCCGTTTTTCCCCCCCCCACTGGTCAGCAATTCTGTGATTCTGCCGTTGTGAGATCGGTGCGGGCAACTTTCCGTCATTTCTCGCCCTTTTTGGGACTGTTCTTTTGAATCGCTTTCCAGCGTTCTTGTGTCGTTTAGCTGGTGTATAAAGCATAAGCTGCTAAGCATAGTTGGTAGCAGCTTAGTTCACGTTGTGTTCAACTAGCGAAGAGTAGCAGAAAAGCCGGTAAACTTCCTAATCAGGCAAATGGCCTGTTTCCAACAGAAACAGTATTTGTTGGCAATGGTTTGTTTCAGGACTCCTTTCAAAAAGCACCTGAAGACATTTTTATTCTCCAGGTGCTTTTAAAGGATCCACTGCTGGTTTCTCTTAATGTATTCTGTCCTCCCTTTTACCTTCCCCTTTTAAATTGCTTTTAAATGGATTTTACGTTGTTTTATTGTATTTTTTAAAGCACTCCTGACTGCCATTTGGTGGAGGGGGGTGAGGGGTGCAACAGAAATAATATTATCAATATTATTGCTTATTCCTTTCTGCCTTGTGCATGTGCAGACCCTTGTTTGTGACTTCAGATTCTGGAATGTATAGAATGCTCATGCTTAAGTGTTTGCAGGACTGGGGCTTTAGCAATACGCTCTTGGTGCAGTCTCTGTGGCTTGTACAGCTCCAGGCACACAGGCAGTACTTAATCCATGCTAAACTGCCATTTTGCTCTGCTCTGTCTGCAGTTTCGAGTCTCGATTTGGCTTTCTGGGTACCTTCTTAAATTTGGTACAGGAATATTATATGGTGTGTGGTTGCTACTATAAAACATACCCCCTGAATAAAGTTATTAGACTGAGCATTTGCAGGATCAGAGCCAAGGCTCTCTTCTTCAACAGGTCTGTTAACAGAGGGTGTCTGGGGACAGAATTCTCTGTAGAGTTGTTGTTACATAGGTATAAATGATTCCTTATGTGTCTTCCCAGGGCTTAGCAATTGGCCTCCATTGGACAGACTGGATGCTTTAACTGGGATGGTATCAAGGGGTCCTGTCAGGCTGCACTTCCTCCCCCACCCCTCTTACACCTTGCAAGTCTTATTCTGGGGTGCTCAGTGCTGGTGGGATGCAGCCCTACTGTGCCCCGCCAATCAGCTGCTCATTCGTTAGAAGGCACGTGCCTCTCTCTGCACTATGAGCTCAGGGCTGGAACTTGCAGTGCTGGGGAGGATGGGGAGAATCCAAGCAACAAAACCTCTTGAGCAGTCATAAGAACATGAGAAGTGCCATACTGGGTCAGACCAATGGTCCATCTAGCACAGCATCCTGTCTCTGACAGTGGCCAATCACAGTGGCTTGGGAGAAGCACCCAACAGGTCACAATGGAGGATCCATTCCCTGTTGTTTTCCCCCAGCTCCCGTCATGTTCTCTGATCCTGTCTGGCTAATAGCTACTAATGGACTTATCTTCCAGAAACTTGTCCAAACCTCTTTTAAACTCAGCTATAGTACTGGCCCTTACCACAGCCTCTGGTAGTAGATTTCACAACCCAATTATATGCTGAGTGAAAACATATTTTCTTTTATTTGTTTTAAACTTGCCACCCATGAGTTTCATGGCATGTTCCCTAGTTCTAGTACTAGCTAAGAGGGTAAATAACTGCTCCTTGTTTATTAGTTCCACCCCACTCATGATTTTATAGACCTCTATCATGTCTCTTCTCCAAACTGAAAAGCCCCAAGCTACCAACCCTCTCCTCATACGGGAGCCCTTCCGCCCTTGATCATTTTTGTTGCCCTTCTCTGTACCTTTTCTAGTTCAGCTATGTCTTCTTTGAGATGGGGCGACCAGAACTGCACACACTATTCGAGGTGCGGTCGCACCATTGATTTGTATAGAGGCATTGTGACATCCTCAGTTTTATTCTCTATCCCCGTCCGAATAATTCCCAACATTCTGTTTGCTTTTTTGGCTGCTGCTACGCACTGCGCTGTGGATTTCATTGTATTGTCCACAACCACCCCCAGATCCTTTTCTTGAGTGGTAACTCCTAGCTTAGTACCCAGCATTGTGTACACATAGTTTGGATTATTTTTCCCTACGTTCATCACTTTGCACTTGTCCACGTTAAATCTCATTTGGCTATTTAGATGCCCAGTCCAGGCCTTTGCTTTCTATCTTTTAACCAGTTTCTGATCAATACTAAGACACTACCTCCTATCCCATAACTTTTTAACTTTCTCAAGAGTCTCTCATGAGGGACTTTATCAAATGCTCTCTGGAAATCCAGGTACTGGGTCTCCCTTGTCCATGTGCTTATTTACACCCTCAAAGAATTCTAACAGGTTAGTGAGGCATGACTTACCTGTACTAAATCTATGTTGACTCTGCCCCATTAAGCCATGTTTGTCAACATGCCCTGTAATTCTGTCCTTAATGATGGTTTCCACCATTTTGCCCCGCACAGACGTCAAGCTTACTGGTCTGCAGTTTCCAAGATCACCTCTGGATCCATTTTTAAAAATCGGTGTTACATTTGCCACCCTCCAGTCCTTGGCTACAGTGGCAAATTTTAGTGACAGGTTACAAATTACAAACAGTAGGTCTGCAATTTCATTTTTCAGAATTCTGGGGTGAATGCCATCTGGCCCTAGTGATTTGTTAGTATTCAGTTTGCCCTAGAACATCCTCCAGTGTAACGGCTCTTCCAATTCTTCTCCCACAAAGCAAGGATCCAGCATGGGTACCGCCCCAAAATCCTCCGCAGTGAAGACCAACCCAAAGAACTCATTCAGCTTCTCTGCAATGTCCTTATCCTCCCTGAGCGCCCCCTTTACTTCCTTGTCATCTAATGTCCCAACTGACTCCCTAGCAGGCTTCTTGCTTCTGACGTATTTGAAAAAGTGTTTGTTGCTTTTTTTGCCTCTTTAGCAAGCCTCCCTTCAAAATCTCTTGGCCTGCCTTATTAACACTACATTTACGCTGATGTGGAGGATGTCCTGGGGACTGTCAAGGCCACCTGTTGTGAACTGTGCCCGTCCTAGCTGGTTAAGGCCAGCTGGGAGACTCTGGGGCTGTTGCTGGCCGAGGTGGTCAACGCCTCGCTTAGGGAGGGCAGAGTGCCAGGTTGCCTTAAAGAGGTGGTGGTACGGCCTCTGCTCAAAAACCCATCATTGTACATTGACTCCTTGACCGGTTATCATTGACCTGTCTATAACCTTCCATTTTAGGGAAGGTTATTGAATGGGTGGTGGCCTGGCAGCTTCAGGAGCATCTGGACTGTATCAGTTTTCTGGATCCCTCGCAGTCCGGCTTTCAGCACTGAGACTGTGCTTATGACCTTGGTCGATGACCTCCACTGTGAGGTGGACCAGGGCTGATTGATCCTGTTAGGTCTTTTGGCTGCATTTGATACAGTTGACCATGAGATTTATGACTCTGCCTGGATGTCCAGGTGGTGGCTGTGGCGAGTGGGGCATTTTGCCAATTACACCTGGTGCGGCAACTTCAGCTGTATGTCTCAGACCAGGATCTGGCCACCATCATCCATGCTTTCATCACCTCAAGACTGGACTCCTTAAGTGCGCTCTGTGTGGGGCTATCCATGGTGATGGTCTGGAGACTGCAGTTGGTGCAGAATGCGGTGGCCCATCTCCTTATGGGGATGGGTCGCCGCAAGCACCTTACACCAGTGAGTTCTCTGCACTGGCTGCCTGTAGTCTTCCGGGTTCGATTCAAGGTGGTTTTGACCTATAAAGCCCTAAACGGCCTGGTACCCACTTATCTGCAGGATCGCTTCACTCCCCGGGCCCTGGATGGACCCCTGCGGTTGGCCAGGGACGCCTCCCTCCGAGTCCCCCAGGTATCTCGGGTGGCAACGATGGAGGGGGGGACATTCTTGGTGGCTGCACTGCAACACTGGAACTCCCTCCCAACAGAGGTGGACCTGGCTCCAGACCTCCCCTCTTTCTGTAAACAATGTAAAACCTGGCTGTTCCGCCAGGGATTCAGCAGGAAGGACGGGTGAGGTTAGGGGGCTGGACAGAGGGGAGGGTCGTTTTTCTTTTAATTGGTTCCACCTTGGGTTATATGTTTTTATATTGTTTTTATTATTATTATAAGCATTTGTATAGTGCCAGCTGTGTACCTGGCGCTTTACAGAACAATAAGATAGACGTGGTCCCTTCCTATGGCTTACAATCTAATAGACATGGAGGGGGAGACCAGGAGAGGGGACATAGGGAGAGACAAGGGATAAATTACGTTCAAGCTTGGTTGCGGTTAGGCAGGAGTCTGTGGGGAGGGCAGACAGCAAATATTGAAAGGAAAGTTCTAACAGGCGTTGGGAAAGGCGGTGAGGAAGAGGTGGGTTTTGAGGAGGGATTTGAAGGTGCAAAAGGAGGGGGCAAGGCGGATGTGGGCTGGGAGGGAGTTCAGGCATGGGGGGCAGCAAGGGAGAAGGGACGAAGGCGCTTAGGGGAGCAGGGGAGAAGAGGGAGAATGAGGGAGGGGGCAGAGGAGGGACAGTGTGTGTGTGCAGGAGTGTGTAAGGAGACTAGGGCTGAGAGGTAAGGGGGAGCCAGGTTGTGAAGGGATTTGTAAGTGAATACCAGGAGTTTGTGAAGGATGCATTTGGGAAAGGGGCGCCAGTGAAGCGAGTAGAGGAGAGGTTGCACGTGGTCAAAGCGACGGGCTGGGTGGATGACCCTAGCAGTGGAGTTTTGGATGGAGATAAGGGGGGACAGGTGAGAGCGGGGGAGGCCAGCAAGGAGGAGGTTGCAGTAGTCAAGGTGAGAGATGACCATGGCGTGAACAAGGGTTTTGGCTGAGGAGAAAGGGGGGAATCCAAGCAGTGTTGTGGAGGGCAAAGCGACAGGACTTAGCAACAGAGTCGGTGTAGGATTTAAAGGAAAGGTGAGTGTCGAAGACAAAGCCCAAGTTATAGGCTTGGGGAACGGGGCAGATGGTGACCCCATCAATAAGGATGGACAGGGAAGAGGGAGAGGAGGGGAAGGTAGGAATGATAAGGAGTTCAGTCTTAGCCGTGTTGAGCTTGAGCTGAAGTCTGGACATCCAGGCGGAGATATCAGAGAGACAGTTGATGAGGTGAACTTGGACAGAAGGGGAGAGAGAGTTGAGTGTCGACAGCATAAAGGTGATATTGGAAGCCGTGGGAGGCAATGAGTTTGCCAAGGGACAGGGTGTAGATAGAGAAGAGGAGAGGGGCCAGGACAGAGCCTTGGGGGACCCCAACCGAGAGGGGAAGGGAGGAGGAGTTGGAATTGGGAAGAGACATTAAAGGAGCGATCAGAGAGGTAGGAGGAGAACCGGTCAAGGACAGAGCCGCAGAAACCTAGAGAGCGAAGGGAGTCCAGTAGGAGTGAGTGGTCGACAGTGTCAAAGACAGCAGAGAGGTCAAGGAGGACAAGAATGGAGTAAAGGCGCTTAGATTTAGTGACAAGTAGATCATTGGTGATCTTGGCAAGGGCAGTTTCAGTGGAGTGAAGGGGGCGGAAGCCAGATTGGAGAGGGTCCAGG
>QEPC01007559.1:7864380-7917623 GCA_003113815.1 Sphenodon punctatus | reverse complement strand
GAGGGGCAACAGTGGGAGCAATGGAGGTCAGGAGGTGGGGGGGATTGGGTCGAGTGGGCAGGAGGAGGGGTTGGAGGAAGAGAGCAAAGAGGAGATTTCCTTAAGGGAGGCAGGAGGGAAGGAGGAGAGGAGAGAGGGGGGAGGGAGAGGGGGTGGTGAGTCAGCAGGGAGAGGAGACAGGTGGGAAGTAATGTCCTGGCGGATCTTGTCCATCTTTGAGGTGAAGAATGATACGAGGTCCTGAGCAGAAAGGGAAGAGGGTGGAGGGAGGCAGGGGGTCTTGAGTAGGGAGTCAAAGGTGGAGAAGAGGCGGCAGGGGTCACGAGAGTAGGATTCAACCCGGGAGGCATAGTAGTGTTGCCTCGCCAGGGAGATAGTGGAAGAGAGGGAGGAGAGGGAGAATCTATAGTAGAGGAAGTCAGAGTCGGAGCGGGATTTGTGCCAGAGACGTTCAGCAGCCCGGGTGCAGGAGCGGAGGTACCGGATAGTAGGGGTGAGCCAAGGACGGGGGGTTTGGGGTTGAACGGGGCGGGAGGAAAGGGGGGCAAGAGAGTCGAGGGTTGTGGCGAGAGAGGCGTTGAGGGAAGAGATGGCAGTATCCGGGGAAGAGGAGGAGGAGGGGGGAGAGGGAGGAAGCAAAGCGTAAAGGGTTGATAGCCTGCAAATCACAGAAGGGGCGTGGAGCTGGGAAAGAAGATGTGGGTTGGTGGTAGAGGTTGAAGGAAGTGAGGTGATGGTTGGACATGGGACAAAGGTCAAAGAAGAGGTCAGCAACAGGACAGTTTCTGGAGAAGATGAGGTCGAGAGAGTGGCCGCCAGTGTGGGTGAGGGAATCGGTCCAGAGGCGGAGATCAAAGGAGGAGGTTAGGGAGAGAAAGCGGGAGACAGAGGGCTGGGAAGGTGCATCAACACGGATGTTGAAGTCACCAAGAATGAGAGTGGGGGTATCATCGGAGAGGAAGAAGGCAAGCCAGGATTCAAAGTCCGGGAGAAAAAGAGGAGAGGGGGGCGGTAGATGACAGCGACACGAAGGTGAAGGGGGGAGTAGAGACGCACAGAGTGAGCCTCAAAGGAGAGGGAGGGGAAAGGGGCTGGAATCGACAGGGGTTGGTGAGAAGGCCCACGCCACCACCTCGGCCTTCGGGCCAGGACCGATGAGAGAACGGAAGGCCTCCAGAGGAGAGGTTGGCAGGGGTGACAGAGTCAGCGGCAGAGATCCAGGTTTCAGTAAGTGCCAGGAGTTGAAAGCGGTGAGAAAGGAAGAGGCCATGAATGAAGGGGGCTTTGTTAACGAAAGAGCAGCAGTTCCAGAGGGAGCAGGAGAAGGGGAGTTGATCAGGGGGAAGGCAGGGAATGGGGGATGTGGAGCGACGGGGCTTGCAGGGAATGGTTAAGGGGGGGAGTGGGAGGAGGAGGAGGAATAGGCAAAGGGGAGAAAGAATATCTTTGTTGTTTATTGGAAAATCGTATTTTATATATTTTAGATTATGTTGTGAGCCTCCCCAAGCTGCTGTGACAGGAGGGGAGGCAGCCTAGAAATATGAAGAATGAATAAATTAAATAAAGCTGGAGTCCCTTGTAACAGCATCGTTTGTCTTTCCCCAGACGGCTGCGGGTATCTGACGGTGACGCTGCAGTCGATGAGTAGGCAGGGAGAAAAGCGCAGCCTCCAACTCTCGGCAGAGACGGATTCCGTGGTTTTCACCTTTGAAAACATGCTCCCCGGCAAATACAAAAGTGAGTACTATGGAACGTTCCACAGTGGGCAAGGGCAGGAGCTAAAGTTGTAACTTAATCTGCCTGTCAATCCAGTTGGTATACTCTGCGCCTAGACACCCCTGTCACCTGGAGAACATGTCCCTTGAGGTGTCACAAAGAAAGCAGCATTTCTTTGCGTTATACTGCGTGCCACCATCACTCAACTACTTTTCCTGTTGACTCTGCAGTCGGTGAGCCGGCAGGATTTGTAAAAAGGGCGTAACTTCTGGGCCAAAAAGTTGATTTGATTACATTTACATGATGTTAAATGCGCAAAGTTAGGACTGTTTTGGGGGAGAAAGCTGGCGAGACAGAACTGGGTGGTGAAGAGACTGGTGTCCTAAGGAGTGAAAGCAGGAAGGTTGGGAAAACATGAGGGGTGGGCAGACCCGCAGTGCAATACTACCCCCCCCCCACGTGGCATGGGGTGCAATGCCAACCCCCCCAATATGACAAGCAGTGCAATGCTGCCACTGCCACCTCCACCCCCCATACGACATGCTTAGGAACTTGTATGCATAGACTCACTCTGGCTGTTTTTATATGGGAAGGGGTTACAGGTGCAGGGGGGCTACACCATTCTCCCCTTCTGACCATGAGGAAGAAAGAGAAGAACAGCCCTTTCCTGAAACTGAATCACTGCCATTGTGGCCCTGCTAGAGTGAGAAAGGGGTGGGGTTCATCATCTGGCTCTTCTCGCCCTCTTGAATGGGTGGAGCTAAGATAAAGATTCAGCTCCAGCAGCTCCTGGTGAGCTGTTTGAGAAACAACAGTACCTTGTGCTTGTTTTGTAGTGAGCATCATGCATGAAGACTGGTGTTGGAAGAATAAATCTTTGGAACTGGAAGTTCTGGAAGATGATGTGTCAGGAATAGAGTTCCGGCAGACGGGATATATGCTGAGGTGTTCTCTTTCCCATGCAATTACACTGGTATGTACTTGAGACGCATCCTTATCACTTCAAATGCATTTACTTAGCCCCCTGCTGGAGAGAGGTGGCTGACCCCATGCCTCCTGGAGGCAGAATAAGATAATGTCAGGTCTTTGTAACACTTGGCGATGTGACTCCTATTTGAGTTTTTCAAAATACATGGGTGAATAGTCCCCACAAGACTAAGAGGCGACGTTCCATTCTACGGATCGCAGTATGGCCTATGCAGAAAGAACATAAAAAGGCAGCTAGAGCAATGTTTTGGTTGCAGAAAAGATGAGCTTCCGATGCTTTTATGTATAAAATATGGAACAGCTGTATATTTTATTGGCATTTTCATAATACTCATTACTGTAGCATCTGCGCACTCCACAAACATTGACTTAACACTCCAAGCACCCATCTCATAAATGAGAACGTGCACTCAAGAATAGGGGATGAATCGGTGGCATAGATCTATGATCTGAATCCGCTCTTTCCTTCCCTCGTCTTCAGCACATCCCTGAAGTGCTCCACGCCCAACTCCTATGCAGCCTGTAGAGCTTGTACTAATTTTCAAGGTGACCCACAGGGAGGAAAGGATTCTCCACCCTCCACCATAGGGCCATATTTTGTCCATAGTGGTGTTGAGGCTTAAAGTGGGGATTTTGAGTGCTTCGAGACCTTTGGTTGGACGTTGCTGTAAAAATGAAAATTCTTGGCTTTTACTTTGTCTGGAAATGCTGCTTATTCCTGCTGTCGTGGTGGTGTCTGCTGCTAATTCCTTTACTGTGCGCCTGCTCCTTCAGGAATTTTACCAGGATGGAAATGGGCCAGAAAACGTTGGCATTTATAACCTGTCCAAAGGAGTGAACAGATTCTGTCTTTCAAAGCCAGGTAATGTCTTTTAAAATATTGATTCAAAAGAAATTGGGTGGTTGTTGTTGTTGTTGTTGTTTTTATTTATTTAAATTAACGGTAGCTTAGTTTCAGAAATTTTTGAGAGGTGTTTGAATTTGAGTTGGGTTCATGCATGAACAACATGTTGTGAATGAGGAAGTCTCTTAAGGTGAAAATAAATGACGACCGCCTACATTAGCACCCAGCCTACATTAGGTGTTCGCCAGATGTTAGCCCGCACTCTATACACAGCTCCCACCCATGGTGTCGTCCAAAGACATTGCGGGCCCACCATGTGGGCCAGCGTGTGCTAATGTGCGCCCACGTTGCCACGTCTCCTGAATTAGATTGCATGCAGCCTCGCCAGCACCAACGTCGTGGCACTGAACACGGCTGCTGAAGGAGAGGGTGATTGCGCGCTTTCATCTGGTAAGGAGACTGTGAGAAGAGAGAATGAAGCAGGGAGTGCAGGAAGGATCGTCTCCAGAGGATCTGTACCCTTGAGGGGAGTGAGGGAGAGGCGAGGCTCTTCCGGCGGATCCACAGGGCTCCTGTGCTCCCCTTGGTTCCTTTCCCAAACTGAGGGAGGAGTGTAGGTGCGGATCCTCTGGAGAAGGTCCTTCCTGCACCTCCTGCTCTCTTCTTTTGCAGCCACTTCTCAGTTGGGAGAGCATGCTGTGACATAGGGATTACGGCCATGACCGTCGGCTGTGACAGCAGCGGTCAGGGGGGTCATTGTTAGCCAAAAAACAGATGCTAAAAGCAGGCCATGAAAAATAGTGCATGTGTGTTAAAACGTTCAGTTGAAGACAAAATGTAGTAAAACTCTGTGGCGCAAACTACAGAGCCGGCTGGTTCTTAGTTGGTACTGAATAACAAGGTAACAAGCTGTTAAAACTTGACTGGTCAGTTTGCTCTGAAATAAACTCAGAGAGACCAAATAGGTATATCTCCCCAACCAGTGGCAGAACAGATAATTGCTAATGCACAAGTGATTCCTAAAGGCTTCTGGCAACAATACAGCTGCATTCTAGGCACACCTTTAAATTATACTCCTTCACGTTTGAATATTGGGGTGATCAAACAAGTGAGGTCAGATTACCAGAAACCGTTCTCCAAACTCCTTTACTAGAACACCCAGCTAGGAAAAAGACGAAGGGGAACGAACGCACGCACGCACACACACAGAGTAGTATCTTACTTGGCATAAGACCAGATCAAAATACATACATCATTTGATTTTAGTTGATCCAGAACTCTTGTACATGAATACACATAAAACCAGCAATGAACACCTGCACATTTACACAATAAACAGACCCATTCGTAAAGATACTTTGCTTTCAAGCAGTTGATGAGAAACTTTGGCCAAGCAAAATGAAGAAGCTAGCAGGCATCCATATTGACTTGGCAACCCAAGCAAGAGAGCATTGGGTACCAGGGAGTAGCTATGGATTCAGGCTAGGGGCTTTACCCTGTCAAAGAAAAGAAGGGCTAAGAAGATTAATGAGGTGCCGTACGTGTGCTGACTTTAGAATCCTGCCTCGGGTTGCCGAAAAGGATGGACCAAGCCTGGATTGGTCAATTCCAGCCAGGTGATCCGACCCAGAAATTATGCTTTGGGATGCCAAAAGGGGAGGGCCTGAACTAGATGGGTTAGTAACAATCAAGTAGGCTGAAACAACCAAAGTTATAAAAAAGCATGACCGAAAAGGTGTGGCAGCTGACTACTCAGCTCCAGTGCTTGCTAGCCACATGCACCAGCATCAGGGGACTCTGACTGTGAACTGGGTCGGCGAGACACTCCGTGTTAGGGCATTTTGCTTGTCTAGTGTACCATCAGTACTGCTTGCTAGCCTATCAATAAATGTTGCATACATATTAAACGCAGGGGTGGTCCTTGTTGGCTGCTATGTAGTTGAAAGATCCCACGCAGCACTGAAGCCGCTGAAAGCCGGTTGAGCAAAAGGGTTTGCCCCTAGGTGATGGCGCAGCAATGGGAGTGCTGCTTCTGATGGAAAGGGGAGTCACAGCCAGGGAAGAAGCTATCTTTATCTGGATAAAATGGGGAAAGGGAAAGTGCTGAGTGCGTACCACTAGTGGCATGAAATGTGTGTAGGAGGCAGCCTATTTGTTAGCTCTGCGAGTGGGGGCTCTACAGACTGAACATGAACTCCAGCGAGTTATTGTCTTGTTTATAAACACCCTTAATCCTAATGATGTCAATTTAGGGATTTTGGTGTAATCTTAATTTTTTTTATTAAACATAGAAAATATGGCTTTGTTTCTTAAGTGCATTCCCCCCCATTTGTTTTTTTCTTTTAACATCCACAGGTGTATATGAAATCACCCCACGTTCTTGCCACCGGTTTGAACATGAGTACTACACCTACGACACGTAAGAACCAATAGTATATGCTACCTGACGCTTTTGTCCTAATCCTTGATGCTCGGATTAGTGAGACTCATTAAATTAGGATCTTTGATTGTAATCCCCTTGGGGCAGAGACCTCTGTCTAATCACGACTGTCCCCCACCAGGCACGCTGCTAGTGCTGTATAAATAATGGGCACAATCCAGCCGCCGTTGAAGTCAATGGCTAATCTCCCACTGACTTCAGTGGGAGCTGAGTAAACTTTGACTGTGGCTCATCTTGGCCAGTAGAGGGAGTATGTGCCACGACAGCCTAAAAAACGGAAGTAGTAAATGTTCATGGAGATCATGTATGGCAAAAAAAAAGGCTTTTTGTCTTGCTTCTTTAGAAAGAAAAAGTCCTAGATTTTAATGAAAATGTTCTGAAACATTAAATTGTGTCCTTTTGCTTCTTTGTTTTCCAGGTCCTCACCCAGTATCCTGACACTTACTGCGATTCGACACCACGTCCTTGGAACAATAACGACAGATAAACTCATGGATGTGATGGTTACCATTAAGTAAGGACGAAAATGACAGCTAACAATATAAATATACCAAACAATATAAAACCTTCATTAAAACAATTCATAACAATAGGGAGAAGTTAAAAAAATATAAATGCTGCATAGTTGGCCCCCGGGAAACCTGGGGACTTCAAGAAAGGTGCCCCTGGTTGACCATAGGGGCCGATCCAGGGCCCAGGGAGTGAGGCGGTCCCGCAGGTAGTTAGGGCCCAGGCTGTTTAGGGTAAGCACCAACACTTTGAATCGTGCCTGGAAGACTGTAGGCAGCCAGCGCAACGAACGGAGCACAGATGTAATGTGCTCCCGGTGGCCTGTCCCCATAAGAAGACGGGCCATCGCATTCTGCACCAGCTGTGGCTTCTGAACCGTCACTATGGGTAGCTCCACGGAGAATGTGTTACAATAGTCTCAAAGTAATGAAAGTATGAATGATGGTGGCCAGGTTGGAGTCTGAGACAAATGGCCAAAGCCGCCACACCAGATGTAATTGGCGGAATGCGCTCCTCGTCACCATCCCCACCTGGACATCCAGGTGGAGTTGGAAGTCAAGGAGCACCCCCAGACTCCGAACCCGAGGTACAAGCGGAGGGCAAATCCTGTCAATGGGATGCCACTCCCACCACCTTACCCACCAGCACCGCCTCCGTCTTGTTGGGATTCAGCCTCATTCGGCTTGCCCTCATCCAGTCCCGCCACAGCTGCCAAGCACCGACTAAGCACTGAGACTGCGGGGTCTGGATCGGATGAAAAAGAGGTAGAGTTGAGTGTCATTAGCATATTGATGACACCGAACATCAAACTTTCTCACGACCTCGCCCAACGGCTGTATATACACGTTGAACAGGTCGGGTGGGTGTAATAAATCGCACCCTTCCTGTTCCTGTGTAAGTTATTACACAGGTAGTAAGTATCACATGTAGTGAGTGTAATGAAGGGTACCCTTCCTATAACACTTTATTTGGCTTTGTAATACTGCAGGCCCCAAGGCAGCTGTGTCATTGCTTCTTGTGACTAGTTGCACCCAACTTGGGTGCATGTTAAGAGGAACTGGATTGATCAGTGCTTCTCCAGTCACTGTGCTGAATGTGGCTTCCTTAATTCCAGTTGGTCCCTTTAAACTTAAACAGGGTTCAAAAATGAATCCCTATTTTCCATAATATTTTCAGTGATTGGGGCCATGATCTACAAACCACTTACTCTAGAGTAGTCCCATTGAAGCCTTCATTACCTTACTGGAACTTTTGGGGAGTATGTGCTTTTTAGATTGTGGTCTAAGCCTCTTGAAGTGGTCCTATTATTATTATTATTATTATTATTAAACATTTATAAAGCGCCAGTAACAACCTGGCGCTGTACAGAACATATAATCAGCTGCGGTCCCTACCTGTGGCTTACAATCTAAAAGACAAGGAGGGGGAGACAAGGAGAGGGGACAGCGGGAGAGACATGGGAGAAGACAAACAAACAGTCAGGCGGATGCGAAGTCTCAGGTGCGTGTACTTGGCTTGGTTACAAGGTGGTCGGTAGCAGCAGTCAGCAGGGGAGGGCCGACAGTAAGAGCAAGGGGAAGGACTAGAGGGCATTGGGAAAGGCAGCATGGAAAAGGTGGGTCTTGAGGAGGGATTTGAAGGAGCGGAGGGAGGAGGCGAGGCGGACGTCGGCAGGGAGGGAGTTCCAGGCATGCGGGGCAGCGAGGGAGAAGGGACGAAGGCGGTTGGGCGAGCAGGAGAAGCGAGGGAGAGCGAGGGAGGGGGCAGCGGAAGAGCGGAGGGCGCGCGCAGGAGCGCGTAGGGCGATTAGGTCCGAGAGGTAAGGGGGAGCTTGGTCATGGAGCGATTTGAACGTAAGAACCAGGAGTTTGAACAGGATACGTTCAGGAAGGGGGAGCCAGTGAAGGGAGAGGAGGAGAGGCGTCACATGGTCGAAGCGACGGGCAGAGTGAATGACCTTGGCGGCAGAGTTTTGGATCGCCACAAGGGGGGACAGGTGGGAGCGAGGGAGGCCAGCAAGGAGGAGGTTGCAGTAGTCGAGGCGAGAGATAACCATGGCATGAACAAGGATTTTGGCCGAGGAGACAGATAGAAAGGGGCGGATGCGGGCAATGTTGAGGAGAGCGAATCGGCAGGATTTGGCCACAGAGTCAATGTAAGGTTTAAAGGAGAGGTGCGTGTCAAAAATGAAGCCCAAGCTGCGGGCACGGAGAACAGGACGGATGGTGACCCCATCAATGCAGACGGTCAGGTCAGAGGGAGAGGAGGGGGACGGAGGAAAAACGAGGAGTTCAGTTTTGGCCATGTTCAGTTTGAGTTGGCGTCGGGACATCCAGGCGGAGATATCAGAGAGGCAGTCGACGAGGCGCGAGCGGACAGAGGAGGAGAGAGAGGGGGTAGAGAGATAGAGTTGGGTGTCATCAGCATAGAGATGGTATTGGAACCCGTGGGAGGCAATAATTTCACCAAGGGACCGGGTGTAGATAGAGAAGAGCAGAGGGCCAAGGACAGAACCTTGGGGAACCCCAACCGAGTCCTAGCTTCCTGTTAGTTCACAAAGGAGATAGTAGTCATCGTTTTATTTTTATAGCACCCCAGCCAGATAGCAGTTGGAGCACTTTACAAAAAAAATACATATAAAATTCATTTAGAACATAAATCTGAATAAAACTATGGGTGTGTGTAGCCAAGCGGCTCCCCACCCCATCATGCATGTTGCGGGGCTGCATAGGGTATCAACGCAGCCCTACAACATGCATGATGCGTGGGGAGGCACTTCTTTCAAAACACCCAGTGTAAAAGAGGAAGGAAAAACACATTCAGGGTTCACATAAAGGCACCTGGGTGCTTTTTAAAGGTGAAGTGGGAGTAACGAGCAGACACCTCAGGACAGCGAGTTCCACACTGAGGGGCCTTCCGCAGCAAAGCCTGATCTTAAGGCATGATGCTGAGATCCCCAAACAGCAGGTGGTTTCTGAGCACTGATAACCATTGGCGGGTGGCTCAAGGAGCAGGTCTCAAATATACCCAGGGCCTGCACCATACGTCGTCCAAAGCTCTTTTTAATCTTCAGCTCTGCTTTGTCTTTTCTATCTGAGGAAGAGCATGTCTTTGCAACTGATAGAAGGAAGGGTATAAAAAAGCCACATGGAGCAATTACACGCAAATGGGCCGATTCTTGTTCAGCTGATCGCACTGTTCCCATGGGAGTGCTGATTTGCAAACATTTGTAATTATTTGAGCAGTGAAAACCAGGTGGAAGAGGTGGATAATGAGCTAAGCACAGTGGGAGCTTTGCCTATGACTGTGTTCTAGATAGGGGGTCCTCCATATATTTTAGTGGGTGGACATCTTGATAGATGGAGCATGTCTGCTTCAAACTGCCACCTCTCTAGTTCTGTGAGCTTAACGTGCTGGTAGCAGCTATAGCCTCGACTAACATAGAAAAGTACCATTAGGACAATTAAGAATTTGTTTGCTGCTGTTAGGGTGCAGTCCACCATTAAAGCCAATGGGAACTGATCCATTGACTTCAGTGGGTGGAGGATTGTGTCCTTGATGTAGGTTGTGCTTGGCTTGGGTCACAGGCCTCTAAGTCAGGACTGACTCTGATCATTCTTTATTTTATTCATTTAAGTTTAGATCCTGTCCTTCCTCAAAGGCTCGGGGTGAGTAACAGCATAACACAAAAGTACATAAAAATCCTCTATAAAACCCAGCCCCTACCCCCACCTGCCAAATGCTTCACTAAAAAAAAAAGTCTTGCATTAGGCAGTCTGTGATAGCGGGGTAAAAATCAATATCTAGTAAACAGACCCTCAGGAGGTATAAGGGAGTTGATTATGGTGGTTTTGCTATAGTGATGGTCCTTTGTAATTTAATTGGCTTCTCATTACTATTTCTGGTTTTTCTTTTTTTTCTTTCTCACTTCTCTCCACTTGGATGGTCAGAATAGGCTAGTTAGTTTCAAATCCAGAAACCAGATTGGTTTCTCGGAGGGCCAGATATCCTGCCGTGCTTTTTCCGTCTCAAAAGTGCCCCGTGTACTTGTCATTCTGTCCCAGCGTTAATAGCGTTACGGCATTGGGGAAGTCAAACACAGCAGTGAGGTGTTTGCCTTAATTGTGGGGATCTGGAGAACAATCCCCCTCTTGGTTCCAGTGCCCAGGAGACCGGAAGAATATAGTACTGTCAAACTCTTTTTATTAGAATATTGTACCCCAGGGTTGGGGAACCTTCTCACTCCCAGGGGCCGCTTTGAATATTAGTACAAGCTCTGAGGGCCGTATAGAAGCTGGGAGCCGGGGTGCTTAAGGGAGGGATTTGGGAAGAAGAGAGTCCAGATCATGGATCTGTCCCTTATCGTTGTGTGAATGCCCTCCTCTCTGCTCCCTTAGCTTGAGCTCAGTTTTTCAGAACTTGGGGGCAGGAACTTGATCCATGGCCCAGCTCTAAGAACTGGAAAGGGGCCTGCTGTACATCCTAGTCCAGTTTCACTTGGAACCGGGCTCCGACTCCTGTACGGACTAGGAATACAAACCACTAATCCTTACGCTGTTACGGTCACGTTGTCCTCATCAAATCTTTTCTACCTGACTCCAGGATATGAACAGATTGTTCTTGCATTCAGGTTTTATCCATTAAGATGACTAACCTTTCTGGCTTAACACCCATCATGAATGTCACACCCAGGGTAGGTCCGCGATGCGCTTCCCTGCCCTGGGTGATTCCTGTAACAATGGTGGTAGGTCCATTAGAGCCTAGATCAGAGTTGGGAGCCTCAGGCCTGGCAACCAAATGCAGCCTGTGGCCGGTTTTTATGTGGCCCCTTTCCCATTCCTGGATCTGGCCTCTGAATCCAGTTTCACTGAAAAACGGGGTTGAGGAGAAGGGAGCAGAGATGAGGGCCTGCACACAAGGAGAGGGGACAGATGTAGTAATTTTCAAAGTGGCCCCTAGAAGGGAAAAGGTTCCCTATTCCCTGAACTAGATGATTGAGATTGGTTAAGGGGAGACAAGGAGTTTCCGTATCTTAGGAGGGGCAGTCCACCTTAATGGCCTTGGGCAGTGCCGCACTGGTTTGTTCAGGGAGCACGTGGTTGGGCATCGATCAGCTGAAGAGTATTGGAACATACGTTTTGTAGATACAGATCTGATAGATATCGAATATTTTCACAAAAATAAAAGCATTTGCGTCAGTCTGAAATTTGTTTGCCAGTGGTTTGTTTTTGCAACTAGAAGTCTGGGCCAAGTTTGACCCTCCATCAACCCTTTAAAATCTACATAAATCACTTAGGCAGCTATTGGCGTACTGCTCAGTTGTAAGTGGTTTGTGGCTCATGGTCCTAGTGTCCCTTACAGCCTTAGGATCGTGCCCCTTGTAACTTGTGTAGCTGTTTTTACCATGTCTGTTCTGCAGCCAAAGATAGGGCTGTCTTTGAGATTTCGGACAAATCCTAAAAGTGGAAGATAGGCAGAAATAGGATGTCTTGCAGGCTAGCATTTATTTGAGGTCAACCCAGCTAGGCTCAAGTAGCTTCCAAACTGAAAGCAGCAACATCTTCAGTCTGTATGTCCCCCCCTTCTTTATGATAAAGTATGGGAGGTTCTCTGGGGTCTCATGAATGTGTATTTCTAGCAGTGGTTAGATTATATAGCTGGTACTGCTTGTGGTTTTTGTTTATGCTCTGAATAGGCATTTGAATTAACGGACTATGGATGGTGAAACTGAGGAAACTGGAGAGATTTGACCAATGTGAAGCAATGCAAGGTCTCATCGAATCTCCAGGCATCTTAGGCCCAGGTCTTCAATTTCCAAGAGCCATTTTGTTTTCTCTTTTCACTTTTCCAGATCTTCAATTGACAGTGAACCTGCTTTGGTTCTGGGACCCCTGAAGTCCCTGCAGGAGTTGCGTAGGGAGCAACAGCTGGCAGAAATTGAGGCTCGCAGGCAGGAGAGAGAAAAGAAGGGTCCAGAGGAGGAAGGAACAACGCCACCAGTGCAAGAAATGGTGGAGGAGCTGAAGGGGCCATTCTCCTATGAATTTTCCTACTGGGCAAGGTACTGTTTAGCTCAGCAGTTGCTAACCTCTTGGCCTACATAGCCCCATTTTGAGACTTAAATATAGCTCGGCGACCGCAATCAGCAACAAAGAGAATGCAAAGTATCATAAAAAATCAATAGGATCGTGACCCCACTGTGGTTTCTTAATCAACCTATAATCCCCATGATTGATAAATAAATAAATAATTGGTTGATTTTGACTGGATGGAATGTGTCAATTTCTATAGTGTTTTCAATGTTCAAAGTGCTTTACAGTCCTCTTCTAGATTACCCTTGAAACAACCCTGAGAGTTAGGTCATTCATAGTCCATTTTATATACAGGGAACTGAGGCCGACGGATAGTATCTTGCCCAAGGCTACCCAGTGAGTTTATGGCTAAGACGGAACTTGAACCCTGTTCTCCCAAGTGCAGTGCCTTGTCCACTAAGCTACACTGGCTCCCATGTGTACATGATGCATATGGAGGAAAAAGTGTTCAGTAAGCTGAAATGATACTGCCCTATTGCCATTTTAGGACATCTTTGGGGTAGGCACAGGGGTATCAAGCAGTATTACAGGAGATCTTATCTTGATCTTGTTTGCATATCTTTTTCCCTAGGTCTGGCGAAAAAATCACTGTGACACCCTCCTCAAAAGAGCTGCTTTTCTATCCACCCTCTGTAGAAACTACTGTTAGTGGAGGTAAATATACAAAATGGCTCCATGGAAAAGCCACAAGTGAACCTGCTCTTGACTCTCTGTTTCTGGTATCTGTGAAGTGGCAGATGACACATGGACACAACACCCTCCTTGCTTTGCAAACCTGCCACATGTTCCTTAGTCTGATTGTCCTGCCCAGTAACAATGAATTAATGCAGCTGCCGATTCCCCTTCTTTTCCCTAGCCCCTCCCACTGCCTACATAGATGTGGTGTTTTTCCCACCATATAAAGGGCATGGAGGAATGCCCTTGTAGTATTTCTACATGCAGTGTTCTAGAATGGAGTGTGGTGTGGAGGCAGAAGTTCCTTCAAGGACTCTCTGGCAACTCCTCTATGGCCACTTGTTGGTATAAAAAGAAAATGATGTATTGGGGCTATTATGACACTTGCTCCAGGCTAATCAAATCGCACAACGCCATGACTACTTGGTAGCTGGGCCTTGCCAGCAAGCCTTTTTGCCTGAAATGGCAGAGAACAAGGGACCATTGAGGAGCACAGGAGGTGGTAAGGATTTCACACAACACTTGGCATCTGCGTTTGTGCCCCTACCTTGCCAGTGTTTTGTGAATGAGCCTAGATTTTCTCCCTGTGTCCATTTTGCCATAGCTTCTTTGGTGAATGGTTTCTTTTATTATTTATATAGCACAGCAATGTACCTGGTGCTTTACAACTGTTGAAGATAGACATGGTCCCTGCCCCAGGGGACTTACAATCTAAAAGAGATGAGGGATGGGGCAACAGAGGGAGAGAGGAGGATACATTGATGAAGGCGTGAGGTTTCTGGTATACATGCTTAGGCTTAGTTACATAGGGGAAAGTCGTGATGGGAAAATCAGGAGGGAGACTATGGGGATGAGGAGCTACAGAAAGCCTGATGAAAGAGGTAGGTTTTCAGGAGGGATTTGAAGGTTGGGAGGGAGGGAGAGGAGCGAGTGTGTTCATGGAGGGAGTCCCTGGCATGGGAGGGAGAATGGGGTAGCAGAGCCGTGTGCAAGTGAGGGTGCTGGTAGAGGAGAAGTGGAGCGTTTGGACAGGAGCCTAGTGGGAGATGAGTACTGTAGAGTGATGGGGGGGGAGATGTCTCATAGAATGTCTTGTACCTGGGTATTTGTTACGATTTACCTGGGTATTTGTATTGTACCAGGTCTCTTGCCCATTGTGAAATTGCACCTTTCCCCATTATACTACACTTAATTACACCACTGCATCCACACAGTGAATTCGCACCAAGGATGGAAATGTTAGTCGTTCAAGGAGGGATGGTCTGGCTCCAACACAGAGATGCTTTGTGTAGCCCAGTACCTTTCGGTAGATTGCTGATTCAAATCCCAAACCTCATGTGAGCTGAGCATGATCAGTGTAGAGTTAATGGTGTAAGCTCCCCGAGTCTTTATAATCATTTCACCCTCTGTGTTCTCTTCCTTTTGTTCCCGCTAAGAGAGCTGCCCTGGGAAGCTGATAGAGATTCACGGGAAAGCAGGTTTATTCCTGGAAGTACAGATTCATCCAGAGTTGGAGGGCGTGGAGATCATCATTGAGGAGAAGGGAGCCACTTCGCCCTTGATTACAGTTTTCACTGATGACAAAGGCTCTTACAGGTGAAGAGTGTGAGCATTTCTGTCTGTAGCTGTAATGAATGGCTGCCCAGGCTGGTGTGACTCCTTGCAAGCTTAGCTCGCCAAACACTCAATCAGATGAGGTTCAGGCTCACTCATGTTTTATTCTTCTGTTACCCCCAATCTTCCACAGTCAATAAATACAGTGCAGGTGTGAGCCCCTTCCTAGGCTTCTAGCGCTCTCTGAATACCCTTCTAGGGGAGCGGGGACCTTCCTCGGCCCTCCGCTCTCCTCCATGGGCCTTTGGGTTCAGGACCTGGACCAACTCCTAGGCTACAGCCTGCTTTCCTTCTGCTCCTTCCCCCTTAGCAGATCACAGTACAGCTGCTTTGGCTCTGCAGCTTCCCCCTCTTATCTCTCACAGGGGGTGGGGCCAAAGCCACAGGCAGGCTGGCCTTAGAGGGGTCACAACCTGTCCTATCGCAGTACCCCGATTTACATTCCAGAGCGGGACAGGGATGGAAACCAACCATCTTCTTTCCTTCAGTCCCAGTTTGCATCCCCTAGGAATGTTGCTTCTTTTCAAATCATTTATTTCTATTCCTTGTATTTGAAGTGTTGGACCACTCCACAGTGACCTGGAATACACGGTTGTTGCCCAAAAAGAAGGGTTTATTTTGACTGCTGTGGAGGGAACAGTTGGGGACTTCAAGGCTTTTGCTCTTGCAGGAGTGACGTTTGAGGTAATGTTCTTCATTCCTTCACTTCAGAACGAAAGAACCTTAGTGTTTCCTCCTTGGAGCAGGTGGAGGCTAAGCTTCAATGGCAAAAGCTTCCCCAAACACACCCTGAACATAAAGGAAATGTTGTGTCAGTTCTGCAATTAGATGGTTTTAATAATTGTTGTCGGAGTTGAGCCAATTGAAATTCCTCAAGAGCCAATTTTTCTGTAGATGGCAAATATTTTTGCAAACAAGTTGGAATTCCTGGGGGGGGGGGCGGACACACAGTCTTAATGGACTGTGAGTATAACGGCACAGAAGCTATCTTGTCTGTATCCTATAAGTTAATAGCTTCTTTGTGATGGCATAGTTGTATGATATGATGCAGGGGTTTGGATTAGGTGACTTTGAGTTCCACACTAGCATTATTCTATAAAGCAAGGGTTGAAATCACTCCTAAGATATTGACTCCCAAAGTGTTCCCTAGTTTTGACCATCCTTTCCATAATTACAGATTCCCTTAGAGTAGTTTCTGGATGGTATTTAATGTTGAGACAAGTAAGTTACAAGGTTGAGTGGTGTTAATGGTCTATTGCTTTTTCAAACAGATTAAATCTGAAGACGATCAGCCTCTGACTGGAGTTCTGCTGTCCCTCAGCGGGGGCGTGTTCCGCTCCAACCTCCTTACGCAAGACAATGGCATGCTGACATTTTCCAACCTAGTAAGAGTATCCATGTTTGGCATTTTTCTCTGTAACTCGAATGTGTACCTGTATGTCTATATCGTTCTCTCTGAAACAAAGATGGGAAGAGTTCAGAACAGCCAAGACCAGCAGATTTGGACACATTACAGACTCTCCTCATCCAGGATTGGAGCTGCTGTAGATGGGGCTTTTTCCTGTCTGCATATAGCAGCGACAATCTCAGTTCCTTGTGTCTGGTTATTTCTAGATGCCAAGTGCTCACAGGTATAAACTCGGGTATGAACCTCCATGGGTGGGCAGGGATAGCAAGCTCTGGACTCCCTCCTGGAGTCATACAGCCACAGCAAATGGCGGGAACAAGTCAAAGCAGCTGTTCTTTTCTTACTGGGCGAGTCATCATGGGGACAGGATAATGGGGTGGAGGGTGGGGGCGGGTTGGTGGATAATGAGAGGAGTGTGTCAGGGAAGAACACCTGCTCTTGTATTAGGCTCGTCACACTAAACCTGTGCATGGGGACTGCCCAAACACACAAGAAATACACGCAGCCTGTTTGTTAGGCTCTATACGCTAAATACGTGAGTGGGGGCTGCATGGAATGAACCCGGACTCCATTGGGCTATGGTCTCATTTGTTAACACCCAGTGGATACAAACCAACCGCCATTTCTTGGCGTTCCTTGTCTCTTGCTCTGATGCTCTCCACGGAAGCAGACAAACCAGGCCAGTCTAATTAATGGCAGGCTCCTTGTAAACATGGGAGAGATCCAATTGGATTGCAATTCTCTTTGGGGATGAAATCCAATTAAGCTACTATTCACACCAATATTTATTTCTCTGATCCCTGTCTCCTCATGTACAAGTCTTTTATTTTCTGGTCACACACCTGCCAGGTCACATAATTACCTGCCTTCCTTTGTTTCACACTGTTACCTGTAAGGGCTGGCCATATGAGGTATGGCCCAGTATGTTGCCTGTTTGTCAGGCGTCCCAGTGGTTGGTTTACTAGTTTATTCCGAGAAGCAGTGAAATGTATGACTAGACCGGAAACACAACCTTTATTTAGGTGTCCTGGAGCTCTTAAGAAACTCAGTCTTCAGAAGATAAGCGTTGTTGTTGTTGTTGTTGTTTATATAGCGCCAGCGATGTACCTGGCGCTTTACAAAAATAAGATAGACATGGTCCCTGCCTGAGAGAGCTTACAATCTAAAGATGGTGGGGGGGAGGGGGAGGAGACAGGGAAGAGGGAATACAGGGAGAGACAAGGGATGCGGCATTCATGAGGATGCAAGGACTCAGGTACGCGTTCTTGGCTTGGTTACAGTAAATTGGGAGTATACGGATAACAGGTGGTGGATAATAATCCTGGATGGGGATGATTAGCAGGAGTTAGGAAGGGTGGAGTGGAAGAGGTGGATTTTGAGGAGGGACTTGGTGTGGAGGGTGGGGGCAAGGTGGATGAAGGCAGGGAGGGAGTTCCAGGCGTGCGGGGCAGCAAGGGACGAAGGCGGTTGGGAGAGCGTGGGAGGGTGAGGGAGGGAATGGAAGAGGAGCGGAGTGATCGAACGGGTTCGGAGAGAGATCAGGGCAGAGAGGTAGGGGGGAGCAAGGTTGTGAAGGGCTTTGTAAGTAAAGACGAGCTTGTACAGAATACGCTCAGGAAGGGGAAGCCATTGGGGAGAGGAGAGGAGAGCTATACATGGTTAAAGCGACAGCCTAGGTGGATGATCCTGGCAGCAGAGTTTTGAACAGAGATAAGGGAAGAAAGGTGAGAGCGGGGAAGGCCAGCAAGGAGGTGGTTACAGTAGTCGAGGTGTGAGATGACTAGGGTGTGGATGAGAGTTTTGGCAGAGGAGACAAATATCCAGTAATGTCAACTTAGGCCACTTTTCAATGGATGGAAGTAAACTGAAATAACTACTTCAACTTAATTAAATGGAAGTAACCATTCCGCTTTGGTAGTGTTCAGATGAACAGTGTAAACCAGAGTCACTACTTTGGGTGTTAACAAACGCGGCATTAGCCCACACTTGGTGGGTGTTCACCTACCCATTTTTTAGGTGTTTGCCCCCACCGGATATGGACCACCACCCACTGGACCCACAGCCCCCACTCATGGTCTTGGAGAATGTAGAGCCTGCCATGCAGATGAATGTGCGCCCACATGTCCATGTCTCGTCAGTTAGATTGCGGGCAGTGCCTCCACGTGTTCAGGTCCGCTAGCACCGTAGAGTCATGGGTGGAAAGCCTAGAGCATCCGAGGGGCAACCACTTCCTGCTCCAGATCTTTGAACTTCTGCATAGAACTTATCCCAGAACTTTTGTGGTAAACGGCTTTGCTCCAGGCAGCTGTGGTCACTTGGTTTCCATGGCAGCCTGTCACGTTTACAGCTGCAGCTACTTTAGGCTGCTTCAGGGGTGTGTGTGTGTGTGTGTGTGTGTGTGTGTGTGTGTGTGTGTGTGTGTGTGTGTGTGTGTGTGTGTGTGAGAAAAAAAAAATCCGGAGCTTACTTGTGGACTTGTAAACACAGAAGATTGAAACATCCGGAACTTTAACGTGTGTTTAAAAATGCCCATTATCAGCCTTTGATTTAATTGAAGTAGTGAGCCCTTAGGTAGTGTGTCACCTGTCAACTCCCCCCTCCCCCAGCGGAGATGTAATGACCACTGAACTGAGGTTGCTGCTCTCACTCTCATAAATGTTCATGTGAACGGTTACTTTGAAATACAAACCGAAGGGGGAATATGTTCTGATTCAGGAGGACATACTTCTCTTCCTACCCGTGAATAATTTTGGTTTAGCGCACTTTCTGTGTGATCGCTTCAGGAGTAAAGCAGAAGACCAACCCAACCACATCAAATTAACTGTTCATCAGCATGTGATTTTAATCTCAACTTGCTTGGCACTTCTTTGCAGAGCCCAGGGCAGTATTATTTTAAACCCATGATGAAAGAATTTCGCTTTGAACCATCATCTCAAATGATCGAAGTGCAGGAGGGGCAGAATCTTAAAATCACGATAACAGGTTACAGAACGGCTTACAGGTGAGTAGACTAGAGATGCCACCCTCTGCTTGGCTTATCTATTGGTTACTGCCGCCTTGTGTACAGGAGACCTATAGTGAAGGGCAATGATTGAAGTCTTTCATGACAACCTTATTATCCCAGTTACCTGTTGCAGGAAGAACTTGAAATGCATTACTTAGGTCACTTTGTGCACCAACTGTTTCCATAGTGGATGTGGTTACAGCTATAGTGCGTCAGGGTGAATAGGAATGGACTTGTGATGGTCTGCAAACCATCACTATCTAAATAAGGAAAGAAGGGGTTAATTGCCCAGCAGGCATGCCTGGCTGGGGGGCTATACAGCTGAGGGCTCTGATCGACAGAAAGCTGATCAGGGTGGGGCTTTAATGACCCAGGTCACATATGGGTCTAGTCCAGGGATGGGGACCTTCCAGTCCGTGGTACTTTTGTGGCCCACGACTAGCCACCAAACATCCCCTGGAGGTTCCCCTATATCCCCATTTAATACAATCTGTCTGTCACCAGAGGGTCACGGAGCACTTCCAGGCCAGCTACATGGCCTCCTGTGTAGGGTGGTGTGTCTCCTGCATAGGGGGTCAAGGTTTCCCTCCTCTCCCTTCCTGCAGGACACTGTGGAGTCCTGCAGAGGTGGGGGTCCAGCCCCTGGGGAAAATGAGAGGGAAAGGGGAAAAGATTCCTAGGGCCTAGCCCTGGCTTAGGCTATTTATAAGCACGTGAAGTGTATGTTTGCTTAATGCAGTGTAATGGCTCTCCCCTTTCCCCAGCTGCTACGGGACAGTTTCTTCTTTAAATGGGGAGCCTGAGCAAGGCGTTTCAGTGGAAGCCGTGGGGCAGAAGGAGTGCGGCGTTTATGGAGAAGACACAATAACAGACGAATAGGGGAAATTTCGACTGCGTGGGCTGCTGGTGAGGCTGCCAGGGGCTATTTGCTTTCAGTTTACTGTGTTAGTTAATGGGATTATAAACTGCATTTTACAGCGAGTCACACATTCCTGTTTTCCCATCACAGTTTGCTAGATCAGACTCCCTTGGGTCCCTCGGCAGCAGGAGACGTTGAAGTGTAATAATCGTTAATTTTAGCAAAGCGGGAGAATTATTCATTTGTATGGATCTATGCAGCTTACTGTCGTCATATCATGGGGGCCTTAGCACGTTTTGCACTCACCTTGTTAAGTTACCATCCAGTAGTTCTGCTTGCTGCTGCTAGCAGGTAGGAATGTAGGAGACCCAAGTAATACTAGAGAGAATTTGCTCAGGGAGAGAAGGCTTTTCATTGTGTGGTGCAGGCTGCTGTGGATGCATGCTTTACACGTGGTACAGTACGTCCCTGGAACAAGTAGTTCTGACAGAAAAGCTGAAGGGTGTCTATGGTCAATAGAAGACTCTGGAGTCCATAGAACAGGAGTGGGGAACTTCAGGCACGGGGGCCAAATGCAGCCTGCAGCTATTTATTTATTTTCCCTGCCCTTCCCTCAAAGGCTTACAGAAGATATAAAATATAGAGACATTACACACATAAAAGCAATTAAAAAGAGACCCTAACTCCCACCCATGAACCCTATCCCCCAATCCCTCCACCCTATCCCAGCCCACCAAACACCTGGCCAAACAAGAAGGTCTTGCATCTCTTCTGAAAGGTAAGCGGCCTCGGGCTTAGGTGGATCTCCCAAGGGGGGAGAGTTCCATAAATGTGGAGCAGCCACCGGGAGCTAGTTCCTATTTGGCCCCTTTCCACTGTCTGGATCTGGCCACTGGCTCTTGTTCCTACTCCCAAGTGCTGAAAGAGTGAAGTCGGGGGAAAGGAGCAGAGATGAGGACCTGCACACAAGGATAGGAGATGGATCCATAAGCTAGACCATGGGTGGGGAACCTTTTATGGCTTGTGGGCCACATTGACAATTAGTACGAGATCGAGGGCTGCATACAGGTTAAGGGTGGGGGTACTTTACAGATATATCCAAGGAAAGGAGGGTCCCGATTATGGACCTGTGCTGTGGATCTGTCCCCTGCTCTTGTGTGCAGGCCTTTCCTCTCTGCCCCATCATCCTGAGCTCAGTTTTTCAGTGCTTGGGGGTAGAGACTGGATCAAAGCGCTGGAAAGGGGCCACATCAAAACTTGCCGAGGGCTGCATTCAGCCCCGGGGCTTGAGGTTCCCCATCCCTGAGCTAGACTCTCCCCACCCTGTGCGCATTCCTTAAGTGACCCTGACTTCTATATGGGCCCTCGGAGTTTGTACTAATTTCAAAGTAGCCCTTGGGAGGAAAAAGGTTTCCTGGCGTAGAACCACGTGGGCATAACTGGAGAACGAGTACGGGGTGGCAGAAGATCATCACTGGTCGGAGAGGGTTCCAGGGTGCAAAGTCTCCTTAGCACAGGGCCAAGGAGAGGCTGCCTGTGTCCCACTAGCCAGTGCAGGATGTGAGGGGGCTGGCCAGCTGAGTGTGCCCCGTGCAGGGGTGTGAGATCAGCGCTGTTGCTGCTTTCCAGCGCATGCCCTGCGTGATTACGAGCCCATGGCTAGCCTCTCCCCCCCCAACTCCCTGCTGCTCTTGCCTGAGCAGTCGGCCTGGTAAAGCTGCAAGAAGCAGGAAAGCTACTCCCACAAGCTCCCGTCAGGATTGGTCCAGCAGCAGTGCCTCGGCTATCCTGCTCCTCATAGTCCTGCTCCTCACAGTCCCCCCTGCTCTCCATCTCTTCGCTCCGCAGTGAGTGGTCAGTGATGGGAAGTTGTACGTTTATGGTGGGAAAGACTAAATTAGAAGCTGCTCCCTTTTTAAACGTTACACTCATGCTCCGTTCTCTTGTGCTAACAAAAGTATTTAACATTCAGTGATAGGAGCTGTTTGACTTTGATTTTAGCCTGGCTGCGTCTACCACATTCAACTCAAGTCTGAAGGCAATGACCACATTGAAAGGGCTCTGCCACAGCATCGTGCCATTGAGGTAAGCCTTTTCCTTTTTATGTCTTGAAGCTGACGCCGCCCTTGAAAGTCATCTAAGGGCTGGTTCTCATGAGCAAGGATAGTTAGTGACTTGAGAGGCGCTGCCCTGATGTAACTGCTTCCCTCCATGTCTGTTCCCACAATCTGAGAGAACCAGGAGTTAAATAAATAACGCTTTCCTCCCCTGGATGTCAGTGCTTGGAAACTTGCAGGGATCTGCTAGCAGAGGGAGCTGGAATAAGTCTTCTGTGAGGGAAACTAAATAAGTGGAAGTTCTGAGGTTTTCAGGGATGGGGGTTGTGGAGGCAGGTAATTTCTTCCCTTCAGAATGGATGATGAAGTCCTCTGCAGTGACAGCCTCCCTACCCACTTGAATCCTATTGGTTTGAAGACACCCCCACCCCCCAAATTTTCTCCTCTCTTTGACCCCTGCTTGTGGGAACATAGGGGAGGTTAAAAGGGAGCCAGGAGGTATTTATCTACAAAAGCGCTTGCAGGAAGAATAATTTAAACAGGTTTTGCCCATTGTTTAGATAAAAGAGTGGTTTGCTGAATAAGGAGGAAACCTATGCAGAAAGCAAGGCATTTTCCTCAAGGGGAAATGGTTCATAACCAGAAAAAAACCTACTAATGTAGACAGAAAAGAGTAGTAGAAATCTCTCTAATGCAGCTCTTGTGAATCTACGTCAACAAGAGGAATGGGGGAAGGTGAACTGTGTTTAACTCTTTATTCACCAGGGACCACCTAAAATGCCTTGGCTGGTCTCCTCTGGAATCCTGGCTCTGAATGTCTTTTAGAAAACTTGAGAGGAAGAAGGGGGCACTAGAGTTTGGGTCTGTTTTACCTAAGTGTTTTTATATGTCCTCCATCGCCATAGTGCAGTTGGGTCCAAACCTTTGCCTAGGTCTCGCCTTACCCAGAAACTCACTGGGTGACCTTGGGCCAGTCACAATATTCTCTCAGTCTAACCTACCTCACAGGGTTGTTGTGAGGGTTAAAAATTGTGTTTATTTGTTATATGTAAAGCACTCGGAGTGCCATGACAGGGGGGCGCTATATTATTATTCGACCCCATTTTGAGGATGTGCAAAATATGTCCAATATCATCATGCACATGATTCGATTTGCTGCTGTTGCGACCCCTGTTTACGGTCCTGACTCACAGTTTTTGGTATCTTAGTAGTTGAAAATAATACTTGAGTGTTTAATTCTGCGCAGGACTGATGAGTCCAGACAAGTTAACAAACCCATGCCCCAGTGGTGGCCACTGCTAATAGTTCCCAACCTTAAATTAAATGGCATTGTAACAAAACAAGCTTCCAGCCACCAAGCAGCTGAGTCTTGGGAGTTAATATAAGATGCACGCAGTTTCAGAATTATTTGCAAGGAAGGGAAACGGAGCCAGTAAGCAGAAGTTGGATAGTATTAAATGCCTTATTGTCAGGGACCCATGTTCAGTGTGCTTTCTCTCTCTGCCTCCCGGTAATGCTCCGCATGCGCAGTTCTGCCGCTGGCCACCGGGAGGCAGATGTCTCAGAAGTTTCCTCTGCAGAACTAGCCCCGACTCCTCAGTCTGTTTTCTGCCTTCGGGCCAATTGGGAGCAGCTCTGCGCGCGGACCTGAAAAGGAAAAGAAAGAAAATCAACAAAGCAGCTCGCAGGAGAAAAGGCAAGCAAGCGGGGCATTCAGGCAGCGTTCCCCCGAACAGTGGGAATACACATTATGCCCAGCCAGTTCCCTCGCAATGCGCCTGGGACAGGGGAGCGTGGACGGAGGAGGACCCTAAAACCAGGGTGCCTGTAAGACTCCCCCTGTCTCTGGGAAAGGCACCGCTCGGCGGGAGCAGTTTCCCAGCGCCGTACCGCTCTCTAGTCTCCCCGCTTGGAGACAACATGCCGGGAGGATTGCGGCAGGCGCAGGAGCCCCAGAAGGAACAACAAACGCAAGCAGACCTCCCCTCCCTTTCTGTAACCATGGGGGAAATCCTGCAGTCACTGGGCAGGCTCTGTGACTTGCAGGAAAAAGGGGCTCAGAAACCAAGCGGGAGAAAAGCTCCTCGCAAAAAGAGAAACGAAACCGAAAGAGAGCCAGCAGAGGGCGCCAGAGACCAAGAATCTCAGCGCACTGCAGATTCTGAGGAGAGCTGTTTTGAAATGCCAGCTAAGAAACCCAGGGGTAGAGATCACTCAATCTTGACCTCCGACTCTGACCAAGAATCAGGAGAGTGGGAGGATTTAGAGGGCTCCAGCACCCAAGAGTTTGCTGACCCTAAAGACAGGGAAAGGCAATTCCCCCTAAAATACAGGGAAGAATTTTTGTCGCAAGTAGCAAAAACCCTCCAACTCATAGAAAAGACAATTCCTCAGACACTCAAGAGGAAGACCAAGGGGAGCATTTTCCCTCTCTCCACGGCAGAGCGACAGGCATGCCCTTAGATAAAAGTTTTGAAAAACTAATCATCCAAAAGTGGAAATACCCTGATAAAGCGTACAAGATGAATAAAACCCAGACCTCCCTGTACTCCTTTTCAAGGAAAAAAGAACCTATCTTAAAAAAACCCAAAGTAGATGCCGACGCCGTTTCCCTGGCCGGAGAGACAGTCTTCCCCACTGAGGGAGACTGCTTCCCGAAAGACGCAACAGACAGGTCAATAGACACGTCACTACGCAAAGGGGTAGACCTCTCGGCCGCGGCCATAAAGGTCAGCCTACTTATCCAGAGCCCTACTGGCATGACTACAAGAGGCACAAGACCCCGATATATCAGAAAAGCGGGCCCAGATCATCTCTTCCCGCATCTCCCTGGCAGCGGCATTCCTAGCTGATGCATCCATGGTTGCCATGGGCTGGGCAGCCAGATCCCTAGCCAGTTCTGTCTCAGCAAGACGCAGACTGTGGCTTAGATCCTGGCAGGGGGACGTGACAGCAAAAAACCTCCTAGCCGCTGCCCCATACAAAGGCCTGAAACTCTTTGGAGTATGCCTAGAAAAAGTCTTAGCAGACGCAAATGACAAGACCAAAACCAAGAATTTACGACAAATGGGCACAAAAGAGATTTTTTCGTTCCCCATCCTACAAAACAAGAGGGGGATTTGGAAACTTGAAAATTTCAGGGTCAGGCCAGGGAAATCACAGGCGCTTTCGACTTCCGCAATAGGAATAATAGAGGCCAATGCTTCGACAGGCGAAGGCAAAATAAACCCAACCCCCCAGCTCACAAGCAGGAGGCATGACTATCCAAGGGAACAAGCGGTAGGGGGCAGACTTCAACACTTCTCAGAACTCTGGGAACGTTCGGTACCAGACGCCTGGGTAAGACAGTACGTCTCACAGGGATACCGCGTAGAACTCAAAAAGCGCCCCGTTCAAAAATTTCTCATGTCACCAACATTAAAAAAGTGCAAAAGCACCAGGCAATGACTATAGAAATACAGAGGCTCTTACAAATAAAAGCCATAGAGCCAGTTCCCCTGCTCCAACGCAGACAGGGTCTATATTCCATAATATTCCTCGTGCCCCAAAGGTCAGGCTCATGGAGAGCGGTCCTAGACCTCAAGCTGTTGAACAAAGCAGCAATAGCTCAAAAATTCAAGATGCAGACAGTTTCCTCCATCTGCCACAGCTTGAGGGAAGACGACTGGATGGTCTCCCTCGACCTCCAGGAGGCGTACCTGCATATTCCAATATGGGCCCACCACAGGAAATGGCTGAGGTTCTGTTATTAGAACAATCACTACCAATATAGAGCCCTCCCATTCGGGCTCTCCTTGGCTCCCAGGACATTTACAAAGGTCCTAGAACCATTGGTGGCAAACCTCCGACAGGAGGGTGTGCACTTATACCCATACCTGGACCACCTACTAATCAAAGCTTCCTCTCAGCAGATTCTCCAAAGGAACCTCAGCAGAACCACACAGTACCTCAGCAGCCACGGGTTCCTGATCAACACAGAAAAAAGCCAACTGACTCCAACGATGAAAATGGAGCACCTCAGCGTGGTGATCGATACCT
Source organism: Sphenodon punctatus (assembly GCA_003113815.1). Lineage (NCBI taxonomy): Eukaryota > Metazoa > Chordata > Lepidosauria > Sphenodontia > Sphenodontidae > Sphenodon > Sphenodon punctatus. The sequence continues at coordinate 7,891,379 of QEPC01007559.1, read as the reverse complement.
CCTTAGGAGTCATCTCCGTACCACAACGACGACAGGAAAAGATACGCAACCTGATATCCCTGCTAAAGCACAGACACCACCTAAGACTCAAGACCCTGACTCAACTCCTCGGTCTCCTCATCTCATGCACCAAATAGGTACAGTGGGGGTGGTTCCACCTGCGACCCTTACAGAGGCTGCTGCGTCCTATGCAGCAAGAGCTCATGCAAGGCAAGAATCCCAGGGTCACCGTCTCCAGGACAATCGCACGCTCCATGTCCTGGTGGCTAAAGGAAGACATGTTTGCCAAAGGGACACCCATGTCTGAACCCAACAGGCAAACGATCACAACAGACGCCAGCCTATCAGGATGGGGAGCCCACACCAACAACGCGTCAATCCAGGGCCTCTGGACGGATTCCGACCGTCACCAGAGCATCAACTTCCTGGAATTAAAGGCAATCAGACTAGCCATACAACACCTGTTCACCAACCCCAGCAAGATACATCTCCTTGTGTACACAGACAACGTCACAGCCAAGGCGTATGTGAACCACCAGGGGGGCTCCAGGTCCCTGGCGCTCCACCGGGAAGCCACTCGCCTCTTCACATGGGCACAGAAACGCTTGCTATCCATCAAAACCCTTCACATCAAGGGCCAAGACAACATACAAGCAGACTGGCTCAGCCGAACAACGATGGACCCACACGAGTGGAAGCTCTACCCAGAGCTCTTCTCTCGACTTACAGAGAGGTTCGGGCTCCCGGGGATAGACCTCTTCGCCAGTCAGGGGAACGCGCAGCTGCCGAGGTTCATGACAAAAGACCCATGCAGAGCAGCAATCGCATCGGACGCCCTCAACCAACCATGCCCCAGGGAACTACTATCCGCATTTCCCCCCCATACCATTAATCTCATGAACATTAGCGAAGCTAGTGAAGGAGAGAGCTCACATAATAATGATAACCCCGTGGTGGCCATGGAGTCCATGGTTTCCAGACCTCATCCAGCTAAGCGTTGCACCCCACTTCGGGCTACCCATGAGACAAGACCTGCTGTCTCAGGGCCCTCTAACATGCCAGAATCTACAAGTGCTAAGACTGACAGCATGGTCCTTGAGCACATAGCACTCAGGGAGAAGGGGTACTCAGAGGCGGTCCTTACAACGCTGCAACAATCCAGACAACCCGCCACTAGACGAGCATACAGAACCACGTGGAAGACTTTCGCCTCGTGGGCAACAACAAAGGGACTGGATCCAACCATGGCAGACATCCCTACAGTGTTATAGTTCCTACAAGAGAGCCTAGATAAGGGGCTCAGACCAAATACCCTTTCAAGACAGATTTCAGCCGTAGACTCAGTCATCAGGACACTCTCCAACACACGTATATCCACTCATAAACAGTTCATCAGGGTGGCCAGGTCAATTTCACCCCCGGTGGTGCATAGATGCCCATCCTGGAACCTTCCGTTAGTCTTACATGCACTAACAAGACCTCCTTTTGAGCCCCTAAAACGAGTCTCCTTATACATGTTATCATTGAAAGTCATCTTCCTGATAGCAGTCACCTCAGCAAGGAGAGTATCCAAACTGGGAGCCCTCTCAATGGAAGAAAACTTCTGCACCTTCCACGATCAGTCAGTAACGCTACGAATAGACCAGGCGTTTATCCCCAAGATAAACACCCTCTTCCACAGGGCACAAGAGATAAACTTACCCTCCCTGTGCCCCAAACCAGTCCACCCTAAAGAAAAGATTTGGCACAAACTAGACATTCGTAGGGCCTTGAGAATCTGTCTCAAAAGAATGAATACTTTTAGATCCCCTACAGCACTGTTTGTTAACATTAGGCCTAGCACAGCAGGCTCAAAGGCCTCCAAAACCCTAATAGCAAAATGGGTGAAACAGTGCATCACAGAGGCATACAAAGAACAAAGTTCCACCCCTCCAAATCTGGGCACATTCGGTTAAGAGTTCGGCCACTTCATACGCCTTTAAGGCTCATGCCTCATACGAAGAAATATGCAGGGCTGCCACCTGATCCTCCCTGCATACCTTCGTAAAACACTACAAAATAGATGTGCGCAGATCAGCAGACAGTCTTTGGCAGAAGGGTGCTGCAGGCAGTGCTGGAAACGCCCAGCGCTGTCGGCTCCCACCCTTAGGGTAGTTGGGCTTGGGTACATCCCGTGCAGAGCATTACCGGGAGGCAGAGAGAGAAAGGAGAATTGGTTACCTACCTTGGTGAATTCCTTTCTTCTCTGGCTCCCGTAATGCTCCGACCCACCCGGCCATGCAGCGCATGGGTAGGGACGAAATTACAGAGATCTGCACTAAGTTCACAGTTACTTCAGAAAAGTTTCCTTCCACATTGGAAGAGTTATAAGGTTACATAGTATTAATCAATGTTGTACAAGTTCTCAGATTAATTTCTTAGACCGACCCTCGGCTTGGATACGGACTGAGGCGTCGGGGCTAGCTCTGCACATGACCAGAGGAAACTTCTGAGACATCTGCCTCCCGGTGGCCAGCTGCAGAACTACCCGTGCGGAGCATTACGGGAGCCAGAGAAGAAAGGAATTCACCAAGGTAGGTAACCAATTCTCCTTTCTCCATTGGCGGCAATGGGGAAAATGCGGTAAACGGGGGTCTTTGTTTATCGTATTTCTTTGATTAATGGCTGCCCCTAAATAGTGGCCACTAATGTGAAAACGTATTGTAACTAAATGCTACCACACTTTGCTACTCAGTTGAGTGAGGGCTCCAGTCAGCAGTGCTGTACAATTAACAGGCCAGGAGCACATCATTTTTTAAAATCCATGCCTGTTTAGCAGTAAGAATAAAAGCATTTTAGTGCCATCCTTCAATGGAGGAACATGATTTTAAAACTGTAGCATCTACTCAAAGAAATATAGTGGTAGTTCTTGTTCCTATGTTGATTATTTTCTTTATATGATATCAGTCTTGAAGTCCTGCTGTAGACAAATTTACCATAAAAACCAACGGACAAACCCCCTTGTGTTTTGCGTTTGATTGAATTCAGTACAGAGCTCCTGAATTTCAAGTTAATTGGTTCTTGCACATATTCCTCCATCATTAGAGATTCAGATGGACCACCTCCTCTCATTTATCTCTTGACACCCAGTAAAGGTTAATTAGCCTGCCATTAGATGTCCAGACTCCTCCTGCCGAGTGGTCATTATTCAAGCTAAATAGATGCCCCAAAGACGTTATCGTCCACTGCGGCAAGAGAGAGTAGCAGAATTCATGCACGTTGTAGACTTTTCATGCTAATAGCGCCTGCTGCCTGTAGGATAATGAAGAGGCCATGCAAGTTACAGATGCCAAATGAGTGTCTGTGTGCTTTGAGCGATCGTACACGCACGCTAATTTGTTCAAGCGTAGTGCCATTTGATTTTCCTCCCTACTGGAGAAATCTACTGGAAACACATGGAAAGAATCCAGGATAGAAGGCCTCCTTCAAGGTGGAGCTTGCCTGATGTAGGTCAATGTCCTCTCATTTTCATTTTCACAGTTCCTGTTCCACCCACACAAGGTTAATGAAACCTATTCTTATGGCTGGCCAAGATCATGGTTTAAAGATAATACCTACCTGGTTTGGACAGAGTTTAAATTTCAAATTAAAAAGATCTACTTGTGGGAGAAGAGGGATTTCTTTTTTCTTTTATGCCATATACGTAAATATGTTTTAAAAGGGGAGGAGAAAGCTGTGAAAACGGCAAAAAGGGTCCTGCTCCTGCAAAATTATTTTGGACTGGAAGGGACCTTAAGGGTCATGTAGTTGAGAATAGATGCTGGAGTCAAAACCCAAAGCTGCCCCATAGAAGAATCCACCAAAATACAAATAGAACCTGTAATAAAAGATCAGCCACTCGTAGACTGACCAGAACATGTTTTTTGTGGGGAGGGAGTGGAAATCTATCCAGATAATGAACCAAATGAGTTAGCTATGCAGGCTCACCAGTTGGGCATCGGATATAATTCTAGACCCCAGAACGTCTCCTTTCAGCCCTCTTCTGAATGCCCTCGCACTGCCCACTGCGGGCCACCTGCAGAATTAAATTCAGAAGGATTTGGGTTGGGGGGCAGGTGGAAAAGTCCCCTTCCGCTACTGTGATCACGCCCTTTTCAAAATATTGGGACATCCCAGTGCTCAGGAAAGGGGCAAGGGAGCTCCGTTGCCCCTGCTGTTTCCATGGCGGCCCTGTCCAAAGGGCTTGGAAAGAGGCAAGGCTGGAGGGTGGTCCAAACTAGTGGGATCTGCTCCACCAAGAGGAAGAGGTAAATGAATAGAGTATTCCTTCTAAAGCAGGGATGGGAACCTCAGGCCCAGGGGCCAAATGAGGCCTGGAGCTAGTTTTTATTTGGCCCCTGGATCCAGTTCCTGCCCCCAAGCACTGAAAGACTGAGCTCAGGGGCATACACAAAAAGTTAGGGAATGGATCCAATGCACGGATCTGGGATCTAGACACACACACACACCCTTATCTTGAGTGTACCCTTGCACCCAACGTCTGTGGGTGTACAAGCGGCCCTTGGAGCTTGTACTAATTTTCAAAGTGGGCCCCGGGGAGGGAAAGTTTCCCCCTTCTTGGTTTAAATTTTCTCGGGTCTTTCATAGGCCGCGCTCCAATGAACAGTTAATTTGGTGTAGTTGAGCCTTACTTCAGTTTTACTCCTGAAGCGTACACACGGACAGAGCGTGAAAACCAAAGTTTATTCAGGAGCAGGTAGAGAAGTATGTACTCTGGAAAAATCAGGAGTACGTACTCCCTTTTTTAGGTGTTCTTTATGCGAAGCGTAATAGGAAACACCTTATGTGGAGGTCGCGTTTGTGACCCTGTTTTGTCTGTGACCCTGTATCCTCTCTGGAACTACACCAGCCAGGCAGACGTGCAATACCTAATTTTAAAGGTCTCACTGATACAAGGCCAAAATGCCCCCCCCCCCCCGTTTGTGCATCAAAGAGTTCCAGAGATAGGAGGATCTACAAACCCCTAATGGCATGGTACAGCCATTACTGTTCCCTGCCTGGCTGTCTCTTCAGACCTGGCCTGTCACAATGGCTGTGAGATAGGCATGATGCCTGGGCGACCAGGGGCCTTAGTGATAAGTGCCAGGGTGATTGGTAGGGAGGGGACCAGAGGGCAGCAGGGGTGGTGGTTGTTAGCATTTATATAGCGCTAGCGATGTACCTGGTGCTTTACAAAAAATAAGAGACGGTCCCTGCCTGAGAGCTTTCAATCTAAAGACGGGGAGGGGAGATGGGGAAGGGGGAACAGAGGGAGAGACAAGGGATGCAACAATCATGAGGATGCAAGAGCTCAGGTACACGTTCTTGGCTTGGTTACTGTACAATGGGAGTTTGCAGATAACAGGTGGGTGATAATCCTGGGTGGGGATGATTAGCAGGAGGTAGGAAGGGCAGAGAGGAAGAGGTGGATTTTGAGGAGGGACTTGAAGGTGTGGAGGGTGGGGGCAAGGCGGACGAGGGCAGGGAAGGAGTTCCAGGCATGCGGGGCAGCGAGGGTGAAGGGACGAAGGAGGTTGGGGGAGCAGGGGAGGCGTGGGAGGGTGAGGGAGGGGATGGAAGAGGAGCGGAGTTCTCAAACTGGTTCAGAGGGAGATCAGGGCAGAGAGGTAGGGGGAAGCGAGGTTGTGAAGGGCTTTGTAAGTGAGGACAAGGAGCTTGTGCAGAATACGCTCAGGAAGGGGAGCCGGTGGAGAGAGGAGAGGCTGCACCTGGTCAAAGCAACAGGCAAGGTGAATGATCCTGGCAGCAGAGTTTTGAACAGAGATGAGGGAAGAAAGGTGAGAGTGGGGAATGTCAGCAACGAGGAGGTTACAATAGTCGAGGCGTGAGATGACTAGGGCATGGATGAGAGTTTTGACAGAGGAGACAGGCAGAAAAGGGCAGATCTTAGCAATGTTGTGGAGGGAGAAACAGCAGGATTTGGCCACAGAGTCAGTGTAGGGTTTAAAGCTAAGGTGCGAATCGAAAATGAAGCCCAAGCTATGGGCTTAGAGGACAGGAAGGATGGAGACCCCGTCAATGGCAATTGACAAGGAAGAGGGGGAGAGAGGACTAGGAGGGAAGATAAGGAGTTCAGTTTTCGCCATGTTCAGTTTGAGTTGGCGTTGAGACATCCAGGCGGAGATATCAAAGAGACAGTTGGTGAGACAAGCTTGAACAGAGGGGGAGAGGGAAGGAGTGGAGAGAGAGAGTTGAGTGTCAGCATATAGGTGGTATTGGAAACTGTGGGAGGCAATGAGTTTGCCTAGGGACTGGGTGTAGATAGAGGAGAGGGCCAAGGACAGAGCCTTGGGGAACTCCGACCAAGAGGGGCGGGGAGAAGGTAGGAAGAGAGACATTGAAGGAGTGGCCAGAAAGGTAGGAGGAGAACCAGTTGAGGACAGAGTCCTGGAAACCAAGGGAGTGAAGCGATTCAAGCAGGAGCAAGTGCTCAACCGTGTCGAAGGCAGCAAAGAGATCAAGAAGGACAAGAATAGAGTAAAGGCGGTTGGATTTAGCTATAAGATCATCGTTGGTGATTTTAACAAGAGCAGTTTTAGTGGAGTGAAGGGGGCGGAAGCCGGATTGGTGGGGGTCGAGGGAGGAGTTGGCGGAGAGGAAGTCAAGACAACGGGAGTAGACAACCCATTCGAGGAGTTTGGAAGCAAAAGGGAGGAGCGAGACAGGACAGTAATTAGAGGGATCCAGAGTGGACTTTTTGAGGATGGGGGAGACAGTGGCGTGTTTAAAGGCAGAGGGGAAGGAGCTGGTAGAAAGGGAGAAGTTGATGATGTGCAGGAGGGGAGGAGCGATGGTAGAAGCAGGTTGGAGGGTATAGACCGTGGGGCCAGCGGGGGACGGAATAGGCTGGTGGTGGGACCGGGGGGGGGGTGGGCATAAAGATCGCCTATGCTTTGCATGTATGGATGCCATGGGCACGCATTTTTCCTCCCTTGTTAGTTTATATTTCAGAAACTGTTCAGTGTTGAGGTAGGGACCTTGGTTCAGTGGACAGTCCGTCTCAGCTGGAGGAAAACTGACTCAGTACTACTTCTGTTTACGCTGTTCGTTTGAACGCTACCAAAGGGGACTAGTTACTTTGATTTAATTAAATCAAAGCAGTTACTTCAGTTTACCTCTTTCAGTCACAATATAGCATTGGCAAGAGAACTGAGAATGATTTAAAATGATGAAAACTCTTCGTGTTGTGCAAACTTTCCATCCGGATGATATGACCCTTCCTGTTTTTCTGCATTGCAGGTCGGCAACCGCGACATTGAGGAAGTGACTATCCTTGCATTCCGACAGATTAACCAGTTTGATTTAAGTGGCAACGTGATCACTTCCTCCGAGCATCTCCCTACGTTGTGGGTGAGTTTGCTTTCAGGTTTCTGGGAGCAGTCCTCATTCTTTTAAGTGTAGGTGCATGTGTGTAAAAGCTACCTTTTTTGGCTTGTGCAAGTCTGAGACAATACAGTGTATAAAAAGATTTCAGCCAAGATAAAAGCCTCCCTAATCCAGCATTGCCTAAGGGCTATTGCCTTGAGCAGCCCTTTCACTCAAAGCAAGTGTCGTGTGTGAAGCTTCCATTTGAGGATTCTTAGGCATTTTACAAGTGGTCAGAGCGCTCATAAAATACTCGCAGCCCCTTAGTGGCCAGTGGAGGAGACACTCATTTCAGAAAAAGTAGAGTTGAAATCTTTGATCTGGATCCAAGAACTGGATTTGACCCTCCACTCTTGTGCTTCTGAAGTTCTGACAGATTCTGCTCTGCCCATGTATTGCTGCCACTATGAGTATTGCATCCTAAGATACTCTCTCATCTCGTTCTGACATGGGCACATCTCCCATGGATTGCAGTGAGCCAGGGTGCACTGTTAAGCAATGTGGCACCAGGCTGACGTGAATGGGCATGAGCAGACAGTATGCCCATCTGGACCATTTGGGTCCCATCAGACCCCAGGCCTCTGTGTCTGGATAATTAAAAGAAGAGCAGATTTTGTTTTAAAATCTCATTAATTTGTAACTTTTAAGTCTGCCTGTGTGTGCTGGTCCTTGTGTACATCTCATGCCAACTGACACTTAATTTCACCCTCTGGGAATGGGGGTGATGGTAGCGCATAGTTTTCTTGCAGGGACTTTACCCTAGCAGGAGAGACATTCTGATTTTTGTGACTTTGGTTTTGGTTTCCAATAGATGCATAAACTTGCAGGCTAATCGGGCACAGTCTTGTTGGTGCTGGAATCTAAAACAGTACAGAACGTATACAAAGTAACAGGGTAGCATCTGCAGACCAGTTCTGCCAACCTCTTATGGAGTGGTATAGGCAGGAGGATATTAACACCATGAAGTCATTCAAATGCCACAGAAAATAGAAATTGCCTTGAAACTGCTGGAGCAGCTTGTCAAAATAACTCAAACCTAATAAATAACAAGGACATTATTAGCCTTTATGGACCTAGGGATCTGAATTTGTTAACTACAAAAGGGTGATGCCAAGTTTTAAATTTGATTTTTAAAATTTTCTCTGGTGATGGTGCTGGGTTTTGTGTATTGTCTGCTTGTCTTAGACGTTTTTCCTTTTTCCAGTCTGTGTGCCATACTTTTGAAGTGTTTTTCTCCCTTAACATGCAGGACATCTGAAATATTTATCATGACAGATTTATTGATGTGTTTCTGTTGTGCTTTTTCTCTTCTGACAGGTGAAGCTTTACAAAAGTGAAAATCTCGACAACCCAATTCAAACTGTCTCTTTGGGCCAATCCCTGTTCTTCCATTTCCCACCCCTGCTTCGAGATGGAGAGGTAAGAACAGTCAGAGACGACTTTGATTTTGTTCACATCGTGCTCTCTCTATAAAAGAGACACACATTTCATTTCCCAAACAGCGATAGTATAAGGGCCACCTGTTACTGTGATGGAGGATCTAGAAATTCGGAAGCTCTTGCTCATGTTAATTTTGCCTGTTACATTTGAAGTGTCCTCTCGGACATTGTCCACTATAGTTGTGATCTGTCTTTGTTCTTTATATGCAGAATTATGTAGTGGTCTTAGACTCAACGCTTTCGAAGTCCCAGTATGACTACACCCTACCTCAAGTTTCTTTCACCACCATGGGATACCACAAACACATCACTTTAGTCTTCAACCCCACTGTAGGTAGTATTTATTTTTATTTTTTATTAAGAACTGAGTTTGGAATATTTTGCCTAGGTATTGAAGCTACCATATTTCTCACTGGGGCATTTTCCAAGATATGTTAGGGTTCTTCAGCTTGGAGCAGAGATGACTGAGAGGTGATATGCAGGGACACGAGTTGACTGCACCAAAAAATCTTAAATTCTGCAACCAGTGAAGCCAAATTCTGCAAATTCACTGCAAGCATTAATATTTGCATAATTAACTTGATTTGCATAACTGCATGCTGGGAAGCAAATTTGCAACAGGTTTGACATAGAATCACAGTGTTGCTAATCAAACACAACTCCAATCCTCTGGAATTTCAGCACCTCCCTCACGCAAACATAGGGCCTTCAGACCCCACCCACAATTCATCTCCCAGGGGCCTATTTACCCTTGGGTCATGGTCAGGATTGGCTGATTCTGCGAAAATCATTGCAAATTGCAGCAACACAGTCAACTTGGGTCCCTGGCGATATGATAGAAATGTATAAAATTACACGTGGTACGGAACGAGTAAATAAGCCCCCCCCCCCCCCCCCCCCCCCAAATAGTACTAGAACTAGGAGGCGTTCCACGAAACTTAACTGGCAGCAAATTTAAAACCAACAAAAAGGAAATACTTTTTCACTCAATGTACAATTAACTTGTGAAACTTGTTGCCAGAGGTTGTCACCAGTAGCATAGCTGGGTTTAAAGAAAGACTGGATAAGATTCTTGGGGGATAGGTCCACAAATGGCTGTTAGTCAAATAGGTCAAGGGCTGCAGCTTCTGACTGTCGGGAGGTGGGAGTGAGTGTCAGGGAATGGGTTACTCCATATGAACTGCTGCATACTTTTCTGAAGCAACCCAAGAATGGCCACTGTCAGAGACAGGAGGCTGGACTTAATGGATCATTGGTCTGACACAGTAGGGGAACGTCTTTTTCTTAACTTCTCTTGAACTCACTGACAAGATTTCTATGATAGGCATTGAAGTTACTGGTAGTCCTGTCTGTTGACTTCAATAGGAGTTGCATTGGACAGTGGCCCTTTTCACACAAGACACTCTCCACCTACCGCACACCCACTATACATGTTACAGGGCACCCATCGGGCAACACTGTGGTCCTGCAACATGTATAGTGGGTAGGCCATGGGTGGAGAGTGTCTTGTGTGAAAAGGGCCAATATTTTAGGTCCTGAATATTTGCATATTTGCATAAGTGGGCATACCTAGGTATTGTAGGGCACATCCCAGTCACGAAACTATAAATGATGAGGGTCTAGTAGCATTTGCCAAGACTTAGGGATTGAAGGAGGTGGAAGAGGTTGCCTCATTGACTCTGTAACAACTTTTGTAGCTGTTAAAATGTGCCATTCGCAAGTTGAGTGAAGGCCTTGTAGAAGTGACTTGGAGCCAAAACCAGATTTTTAAAGCTAGGGGATTCTCAAGATTGAGGTTTCTGGAGAAAAACCTCCTTATACCCAAGAGTTGAACAAATACAACTAGTTCAGCAAAGTTTACTGTGGCTCTTAAATGAACCATTGCCTTGTGCCTGAAAGCACGTTCCGAATAGGGCATGAATTGGGTGAAGTATGAAGGGGTGTCTGCTAGGGTAGCTGCTGCAGACAACCTCTAGGACTGACTATATTTAGACTGTGTAAATTAAAAAAAAAAATTAAAAACCCTTGTTGATGGTAAAATGGCTAATAGTGCACTTGTGATTGGCTGTTACTCCATTTGATTTTTGTTTTAAAGCAAATGCACTAAGAGGTGAGCTGATCTTGAATGACTTACTACTTGCTTCATCTGAACAATGGGTTCCTTTTGGAATGGACGCCACCGTATGGTGCGATATGAACTTGAGTTAGTCAAATGGGCTCTGAAGTCTGAGTCCTTCCAGTCTCTTGTAGTTAAGAGGCTTAGGAGATTCCGTGATAAAGATCATCCTAACAATCCATGGCTGTTGGTGTTTGCAGAGAAAGCTGCCGGAACAAGATATTGCACAGGGATCGTACATTGCATTGCCGCTGACGCTGCTGCTGCTGCTAGCTGGTTACAACCACGATAAGGTAGTCTGGTCTAATATTCTGGTGCTTTCCACAGTTTTTTGTATTAGGCTGAGTAACAATAGTGGTTCACAGATGCTGGCCTTTATATGGTCGTAGCCTATGCCAGATTTGAACTTCCTTTGAAAAACCAAGCCAAATGCCTTTTTGATTCTTGAATATCACTGTTTGATTTTAAACACGAACATTTTAGTTCCTGGGCTCCATCTGAAGTTTGATCATTGTGTCTTATGAACATCCACACCACTTTGAAAACCCAATCCTAGTAATCAATAAAATGGCTGCCATTGACATCAGACTATCATATTTCCTTTAGGGACCAAAATATGAGCATCCTTCAGATCAGAGCTCCTGTTCTTGTTTGCTTGGCCCGATGACGTCTTTTTTTTCTTGTTGAATCCTGAAGTAGGCAATGGCTCCATCAGTAATGATGATAACCATATTTTGTGGTACTGCGTAGTCCTAGATCAGGCAGGGCTCCGTGTTGCTTGCTATTCATTGTACAAGCGCCCAACAAAAAGAATAGTAAATCTGCCCCAGTAATTATGAGAAAATTTGGCCAAATACATTACACCTTCCCTTGCCATCTAAGGTTTTTGTTATAGCAAAAAACAAATTGATGGTGGTCAGAATTACAGAGAGGATGCTGCGTTGTTCAGTATACCTACCAGTGCGCTATAATGAAGGGTGTTATAACGAGGGTGCACTTTAATTTTAAGCTGTTGACTGATTGTTGCCCCTCTCTGTGTTCTAGCAGAAGGTTTTGTACCATCTAAACCTGAATTCTCTAAAGCTGTTTAGAAAGGCAGAAGCCACTAAAACTCTTTCTTTCACACACCACCTTCTTTATCATCATGTGTTTAATGTTTGAGTGAGATAGATTCCCAAGGCTGGGTTTGAGCCTCTTCCTTCCTGGGAGTGTCCTTGGGAGTGTCCTAGGAATTTCCTAGTGTGTCCTCCATTTTGTAGCAACAGATTCAGTCTGTTGGCAGAACTGATGATTCTATGTCTGGATGATGATTTCTATTGGGTTGTTATCACTCTGATATACAGTCTGAATTCTCTGCTTCTTTTTTCAGCTCATTCCCTTGCTGTTGCAGCTGACAAGCCGCCTGCAGGGAGTGCGTGCTCTTGGACAGACAGGTTCTGACATTGGCGGCCCAGAGGATGCCAAGAGGCAACTAAAAAAGCAGAAGATGAGACGGACGTGAGGGGAAAGGACTGACTGTGAGAAGTATCCCTCCTGGAGCCTGAGAAGTTTCAGAGGCATGGCCACCAAACCCGATTTTTAATAAATCTGGAAACTTGATTGACTGTGGGTGTGCTCCTCCATCCGTTGAAGTCAATAGCAAAGTTTCCATTGGCTTTAATGGTGGAGGAGTGTCCCCTGAGATTTTTCCTGTTATGACTTGAATTCTTCCTCAGAGTAACTGTTATGGCTGTAAATGTTTATATGGAGTCTACAGATTGTCTTAAAATAATTAACTGAATGGATCTTGGTCACTATTGAGAGCATCTTCCATACTGAAAAAGGGATTGTCCTAATTGGACATAATAAATGCCTATCAGTGCTTTTAAGAAAATGGACATTTGCCTTCTATGAATTTATTTCAAGGACATTTTGAATAAAATAGTTGTCTCTGTCATTATTGTGTTTTTCTTCCATGTATTCCCAACTCTCTACTTACCTTTGTTGGATCCACTGTTGGGAAGTTCTGCTAAGTCAAGGGTGGGAAACCTCAGGCCTGGAGGCTAGTTGTTATGTGACCCCTGGATCTATTTCCTGCCCCCAAGCCCTGAAAAACTGAGCTCAAGGTAAGAAAACAGAGATGAAGGCACGAACATAAGGCTAGGGGACAGATCTATGGCATAGATCCATGATCTGGATCCTTCTCTTCCTAAGGAAACCCTTTAAGCCCCCAACTTCTACGTGGCCCACAGAGTTTGTACTAACTTTTACAGTGGCCCCTGGGAGGCTCCCCATTCCTGTGCTAAATCAATGCAAAGCACGTGATATTTGTGTGGAAGCATGTAAAGCAGAGAATTGCATCTTAGGTGCATCTGTTGTTCATGTGTGCAAATGTAGGTCATTGTTGGAGGATGGTGTGAAGATCAAAAGCCTAAATGGATTCAATAAAGGTTTGAATACATTCTGAGTGGATCCATAAATGGTTATTGATTGGTCAAGTTGGTCAGAGGTTGAGACCTCTGTCAGGTACCTGGAATGAATGGCAGGAAATGGATCACGCTTTTATGACCTGTTGTGCACTTCTGTAAAGCAACTGAAGTTGGCCCTTGTCAGAGACAAGACACTAGGCTAGATGGACCATTGGCCTGATCCAGTGTGGCACTTGTTACGTTCTTACATGAGTGCTTGCTAGGCCAACAAATTAACTAGTCTAAGGTGGCATCTAGCTGGGAAAATGGAGCCAAGGCCCGACCTCACAAGAAGAGTGATGATGTGGAGATACACGGCCATGCTTCTACTGCACAGACCGTGTGCCTGTTGTGTGTGAGCGCGCAGGTAGACAGAACTGAACGTCAGGTTGGGGGGGAGGGGCCGTCCTGGGGCTGAAAGTAGATGAAAGGGAGTGGAGAGTTTGTTGCTTCATTGACTCACTGACTATGTAGTGACAAATGGTTCACAGCCAGAGCAGAACAGCACCTCTCTGTCCCTGCTTCCTTCTGCTCTGGGCTCCAGCTGCATTGCAGGGAGGGAGGGTGTTGGGCCCTGTGTTGTTGCAGGCAAAGAGGGTGCTGCTATTTGGAGCTCTTTCAAAATGGGGGGGAGCTTGGTATACAGCTCTTAAAGTAGGGGGGTGGGGAACCTCTGAATCTGGGTCCAGTCTCTACGCTCTATCGTGGGAAGGGAGCAGAGAGGAGAGAGATGCACTTGAGAACGGCATGGATCCATGGCATAGATCAGGAGTGGGAAACCTTTTCCCTCCTGGGAAAAGCATCCTGCAGGGGCACAACATCCAACATGAAGGATGTGACCAGCACCCCGGAGCCACTCGGCAGCCATCTAGTGGCTGATGGACTGCTTGGAGCGTGGCTTGAGGACAACAGTAAACAGGGATGTGGGAAGCCACTGAAGGGCAGGCACCTGTAGACCACAAATGGATTGCCCGGTGCAGGGTCTTTACCCTGGCATAGACCCATTAGCTAGACACTCCCTTTCCTGAGCACCGCCCTTAAGCACCCCTGGCTCACGGAGCTTGTACACATTTTCAAAATGGCCCATGGGAGAGAAAAGGTTCCCCACCTCACCTTGAAGCCTTTGCCTGGATTTATGATATGTGCAATCCACTTGATCTAGGCATCGCCTTGGGCAGACCAGGACTACGTCCATTGACTCCATACCAGAACCCCCTCCCCCACCGGCTTCCAGCTCTAGGGCACCTCAGCAACTGATCTGGGGAGTGGAGTGAGGTACTCTCCTAGGTGAGAACCTTCCCTACTGGACTGCAGGAGCTCTCTTAGATTAGACCATCCCATCCCTGGAGACCCTCCCTGGGGCAACAGTCCCACCCTCAGAGGTGATCTTCCGGAGAGGCTGGTTTCCCTTCTCACACTGGATGTTTTTACATGACACACTACCACGCGGGTAGTCCAATGGACACATGGTAGCGTCCGTGTACAAGTGGCCGTGGCTGGGTGCATGCTCCCGTGACCCCACCCCCCACCTACCTCCACCCACCTCCCTGCACGGTGCAATCTGGAAAATCCCAGGTCGGCAGGTGAACGGGTATGCGCACCCATCCATTGCCATCTAAACCCTCCCCCACCCACTGGAAGTGTGCTTGCATTCGGACCTGGCACCCCCCCTCCCCATCCATTTAAAAATGGCCACTGATCTACGGACACTTACCTTGTTCTCTACCAATAGGTCACAATCTACCTCTTGGAATGGCCTCCCCTGATTTAATCCAAGTCTGTGGATGTGTGTATATTTTCATTTTCCTGAAACATGCATCTAATTACATCCATCTTCCCAGAGCTAAAATGTATGGCATCTGCCATGCCCACTAGTTTATAGCCCTGGCTTCCTTTTGATAGTGGTGGTGGTTTTATTTGAACAGTGTTGGACCTGATTGGAAATACCAGGAATCCTACAATTGCTACCCTAAAATGGACTGATAAATAATCTTCTGTTTCTCACACCACGTTTCTTCTGATGCTAGTCTGAAGGGGAGAGTCTGATAAATATTTTAAATGTTGATGGGGCTTTTTATTGACAAATAGTGTAAAGGTTAATAGAGCTTGTGTAAGAAACACATAAACGTCTCTGGATTTGGTACAGACAGCAATGCTGCCAGCGTGGGGCAATGTTTCTCTTTGTAGCATCCGAAAAAAGTTACGGATCTATATTTACACCCAGAATGCATTACTGTCGTTGGAAGCAAAGACTTGGTGTTGAAGGATGTCTGCTGTTTCTGTTAATGCTTTTCACATTAGTTTCGTCCTAAATTAAGTCCAATCCATTCGCTGTGCAGTCTTTAGCTTAGTGCCATTACAGCACAAGATGCCTTTCCTTCGAAAGAGCCAGCAGTTGGATGATATTCCTTAATGATGATGAATGACAGACATGCAAGGGGAATGAATAGCACTTGCATTTTTGTGATACACTGTTAATAAAGTGGTGTGTTATATTTGCTGACATCTTAATGCAGCACAGCTCTATTAGGGTGAAACAGCAAAGATTTCTGTAACATTTACTAAAACTAATTTTTATATTCAGCACTAATGGGATAGGAAAACCCAGTCCAAATGGAGCCCACAGCTAGTTTTGATGTGTGGCTCCTTTCCAGTTCCTGGATCTGGGTACAGATCTTACCCCCAAGCCCTATATTTATCCACTGGATTCAGATGTCCCTTTGGGGGGAAGGGAGCAGAGATGAGGGCATACACATAAGAATAGGAGATGGCTCTGTGGCACAGATCCATGATCTGGAATCTGGACCTTCATCTTCCACCATGCTCGGTGCATGCCTACCCTCAACATCTACGCTGCCCTTGCAGCTTGTACTTACTTTCAAGTGTCACCTGGCAGGGAAAGTTTTTCCCCAGTCCTGGCTTATGGGATCATCCTACATTGTGATCACTGAAATGAAGAATGGGTTTTGTTTCCAATATTCTTTGCATTTTTGGATAGCCCTCTGAACATCCAAATGATACCCGTAACCTTAATGAATATTCAAATATCTCCACCCACCCCATTTTTTTTTTAACTGTTTGGCTTTTTGATTATTTTCTTTTAGGTTATTTATATGGTGCCAGCAGTGTACCTGGCACGTATAATCAGTAGTTCTCCTTCTGTCCCCTGTCAGTGCTCCGCACGGGTAGCTCTGCGCGTGGCCGACAGGAGGCAGAAGAAGAATTTGATGTGCGCATGTGCAGCTACCCTCCTCTTCAGTCGAAACTTCTGCCTTCGGCTGATCAGGAGGCGAGCCATCGGGCTCCTGCAAAAAAAAAAAAAAAAAAAGAAAGAAGGAAAGACGTGAGCAAAGCCCGGGAACCTGTTTAAAAGGATCGGGGGAATCAGAGTCCCTTCCCCCCACCCCCCCCGCCCGCTCATGCAAAGGCTCACAGAGAGCGAGTCGGGCCGTNAAAAAAAAAAAAAAAAAAAGAAAGAAGGAAAGACGTGAGCAAAGCCCTGGTTAGAGGCCACCAGGCAGAACGGCTCGGCTAAAAACAAAACAAAAAACGGAGAGAGAAGCTGCCGCGCAAATTGCCCGGGAGCTCACTCGGGGCCGGCGGGGAGTATTCCAGTCGCTCCCCCCCCCCCTCAGCCACTTCATTGAGGCACGACACGGGGGTCAGGCCGCTCCAGGTTGCCGCACAAAGCGCCCGGGAACCTATTTAAAGGGATCGGAGGAATCGGAGTCCCTCCCCCCCCCCCCCCCCTCGCCCGCTCACGCAGACGCTCACGGAGAGCGAGTCGGGCCTCGCAGTGCCAGTGCCGCCTCAGGCAATCGTGGACACTGTGAGTAGGCCAGTTGGCCATATCCAGCAAAAGCCTTCAGGGCTACTAGACAGCCCCATCCCCCCTCGGTACTATTCTAAGACCCGGCATGGAAGGAGCGCCTGTTACTGAGCCGTCTCAGGCAATGCAGGGTCAGGGAGCCCCAGCCATGGACGTAGTGGCTCTGGCGGCATCCATTGAAAAGATGCAAAAATCCATAGACCGGCTGTGGGAATTGCAGGGCAAAGGCCCTGGCATCCCCTCCCCCACTGCCCCGATTGCAAAAAAAAGCAGGAAAATCCACTAGCAAAACAGTGAAGAGGGGCAAGCGGCCACCAGGGGGCGCCATTAGTAACCTTCTCAGATCCCCACAGCACTCTTCTGATGGGAGTGATTCTGAGGTGCTAGCTAAGAGGCCTAGGGAACAAGACCAGTCAGGCCTGGGCCTAGAGTCAGAGGGTGAATCTGACCAGGACTGGGAGGATCTGGCTGTCCAGACCTCCGCAGACTACAGTGACCCCAGAGATGAGAGGCAATTTCCCTTCGCATGCAGGGATGAGTTTATAACACAAGTGATTAAGACATTGAAACTGGTTGAGAAGCCCCCCAAGGAGGCCTCATCAGACCCACAAGAGGAGGATAATAGGGATTACATTCCTTCTGTCCATGGCAGAGACTTGGGGGCCCCGTTAGATAAGGCCTTCGAGAAACTAATATTGGAGGAGTGGAAGCAACCCGATAAACCAAAGAGGATGAATAAGATTCAATCCTCTTTATATGCTCTCTCCAGAAAAAAGGAACCGTTGCTAAAAAAACCAAAGGTTGATGCAGCAGCGGTCTCTGTAGCTAAGCAGACTGTGTTTCCTACAGAGGGGGATTGTTATCCTAAGGATGCCACAGATAGGGGCATAGAAACTTCTTTACGAAGGGGTTTAGACTGTTCCTCCACGGCAATGAGGGTGAATCTCATCTCTTCCTATGTGGCCAGAGCCTTATTGGCATGGACCCAGGAAGCACATGACCCTAATATTTCTGACAGAAGGGCTCAGGTTCTCGCTGCTTGAATTAATCTAGCAACAGCCTTCCTTGCTGATGCTACAGTGGACGCCATGGCCTGGTCCGCAAGGGCGGTGTCAACAGCAGTAGCTGGTAGGCGTAAATTATGGCTCAGAACCTGGCAGGGAGACCCAACTGCAAAGAACTTGCTCTCTGCCTCCCCCTATAAAGGTTTCAAGTTATTTGGTGTATGCCTAGACAGTGTCCTCGCAGACGCCAATGATAAAGCAAAGCAAAGAAACCTACAGCAAATGGTGACAAGAAAGTCTTCCTTTCGGACCCCTTACTTCAAGAACAGAGGGGGATACAGTGCGGGGTATAACCTTTTTCGTCGACAAGGGCAGTACAGGTTCGATCAGCCAAACCGTTTCAATTCCCGCAGAGGGTCTAGAGGCCAGGGGCCCAGACAGGACAAGCAACGCCCTAGACCTTTCACTCAACCAAAAAAGCATGATGCATGACTGGGCCGGGCCCATACAAGTAGGGGGCAGGCTTCAACATTTCTCCAATTGCTGGGCAGATTCAATATCAGATGCCTGGGTACTGGACTGTGTCACTCACGGCTACAACATAGATCTAAAAGGAATTCCACGACAGGGTTTTATCGCATCCCCACGCTCTACAAAACCTCAAAAGCACCACGCAATGCTCCAGGAGATACAGAGACTCCTCTCCATAGGGGCAGTGGAACACGTACCCCCGAACCAAAGGGGTGTAGGCCTATATTCCATCCTCTTCCTAGTGCCCAAAAAGGAAGGGACCTGGAGAGCGGTGCTGGACCTAAAGTCGCTCAACAAATCAGTGAAATATCAACGTTTCAAAATGGAGACAGTCTCCACGATTTGTCAGGTCATCAAGAACGGCGACTGGTTAGCGGCCTTGGACCTCCAGGATGCGTATCTGCATGTTCCAATAGCAGACAACCATCGCCAGTGGCTGAGGTTCTGCTATCAGGGGGACCATTACCAGTTCAGGGCTCTACCATTTGGCCTCTCGTCAGCGCCGAGAACGTTCACCAAGGTCCTGATTCCCTTGATCGCAAATCTTCGGAAGGAAGGAGTCCATATCTACCCTTACCTCGACGATCTGCTCATCAGGGCCCACTCCAGGGAGAGGTCCATGGCAGACGTAGCGAAGACAATCAACTATCTAGAGAACCATGGTTTCCTAGTCAACAAGGCAAAGAGCCACTTGATCCCAACGCGGCAACTACAACACCTAGGAGTACTTATAGATACTTCCTTAGGCACCGCACGCATACCTCTGGACAGACAACAACGCATCAGGAGGATGGTGACCCAGCTGACAGGTCAACCCCGAGCAAGGTTGAAACGCCTAGCGCAGTTGCTAGGTCTGTTAGTATCCTGCACCAAGCAAGTGCAATGGGCGCGCTTCCATCTTCGCCCCTTGCAGCAGCTGCTCAGGCCTATGCAAAAAGAGCTTACGAATGGTCTGAATCCATGGGTCCAAATTCCAAGAGGTTTTCAAAGCTCAATGTCCTGGTGGTTAGGAGACACAACGTTCAGCTCCGGAACTCCACTGGCGGATCCCCCTCGCATAGTCGTAACAACGGACGCCAGCCTGACGGGCTGGGGAGCCCAGATGGGGGCCTCATCGATCCAAGGTCTGTGGTCTTCCATAGAACGAACCCGGCACATCAATTTCCTGGAACTCAGGGCCATTCGACTAGCACTAATACAGCTGGCTCCCAGCATACAGAATTCACACATACTGATCTACACCAACAACACGGTGGCGAAGGCCTATATCAATCATCAAGGGGGATCCAGGGCACAGGCACTTCATCGGGAGGCGGTGAAATTGTTTACCTGGGCTCAACACAATCTCCTATCAATAAAGGCTCTACACATAAGAGGTTCAGACAACATCCAGGCGGACTGGTTGAGTCGTCAAACACTGGACCCGCATGAGTGGCATCTTCACCCGGAAGTATTCCAGTCCGTGACGAGGCGATTTGGGCAACCAGTGATGGACTTGTTTGCAAGCAACCAATCCAAACAAGTACAACGGTACATGGCAAAGTATGCGAACGGGGATGCAGAGGCGGTGGATGCACTCAACCAACAGTGGCCAAAGGACCTGCTGTATGCCTTTCCACCGATACCGTTAATATCCAGGACAGTGATCAAGATCTTCAGGGAGCAAGTTCACGTGATTCTTATTGTTCTGTTCTGGCCACGAAAGCCATGGTTTTCCGATCTGGTGGAGCTGAGCTGGGAGACTCCATTCCATCTTTCATTAAGACCGGACCTGCTCTCCCAGGGCCCTCTCTGGTGCGAAAACATTGCCATTCTAAAACTGACAGCATGGCACTTGAACTCACAGCGTTGAGAGCACAGGGCTATTCAGAGGCTGTTTTGAGAACCTTACAGCAAGCTAGACGTCCAGCCACCAGAAGGGCCTATGGATCCTCCTGGAAGACTTTTGCTCATTGGGCAAGCAACAAAGGGGTGGATCCTACACAAGCTGGGGTGCATAATATTCTACAATTCCTTCAAGAGGGTTTAGAGAAAGGTCTGAGACCTAATACATTGGCTCGCCAGTCGGTAGCCATTTCTTCTGTATTACAGTCCATTTCCCACAAGAAGATTTTGCCACATAGACATATTAGGCAATTTCTACAGGCGGCACGTAACATCTCTCCGCCAGTAGTACACAGATGCCCGTCATGGAACCTTAGCCTGGTACTGGATGCACTCACTAGGGCCCCGTTTGAGCCCATGCAGCATGTATCTTTATATATATTGACCCTTAAGGTCGTTTTCCTAGTGGCGGTTACATCCGCTCGAAGGATTTCTGAACTTGGAGCTCTATCAATAGATAAAAACTACTGTTCATTTAGTGAGCAGTCTGTCACTCTTAGACTAGATGAGGCCTTCATCCCTAAGGTGAACTCTACTTTTCACAGGGCTCAGGAGTTAATCTTGCCATCCTTCTGCCCTAAGCCCTCTCACCCTAAGGAAAAAGTCTGGCATACCTTAGATCTCAGGAGGGCCCTTAAGATATACATTAACAGAACTCAGGGAATCCGATCTACTTCTGCCCTGTTCATTAACATTAGGCCTAGTTACGCGGGTAAAAAGGCTTCTAAGGTACTAATCTCCAAATGGGTGAAACAATGTATAATAGAAGCCTATAAGGCTAAGAACAAGGTTCCTCCCCTACAGATATGGGCTCACTCAGTCAGGGGCGCTGCCACTTCTCAGGCCTTCAAAGCTAGGGCATCCTATGAGGAGATATGCAGGGCGGCAACCTGGTCCTCCCCGCATACCTTCATCAAGCACTACAAATTGGACGTATTCAAGTCTGCGGATGCCGCGTTTGGCAGGAGGGTCTTGCAGGCGGTTCTGGAGGTTCCCAGGGCTGTTTGCTCCCACCCATAGTTTCCGGGCTCAGGTACATCTTCTCTCTCTCTCTCTCTCTCTCTCTCTCTCTCTCTCACAGGGAGGGCCGGAGCACTGACGGGACAGAAGGAGAAACAAAAATTGGTCACCTACCTCGGTGAATTTGTTTCTCTTCTTTCCAACTGTCAGTGCTCCGGCCCTCCCTGTCAAACAGCTCATACCTGGACGGGGGGGTCATGTCCCAATGCCCTATTTTCTGCCAGCTTAATGTTCCCTAACTTTTGTTCCACTTCAGTGAGGTTAGTTGACAACTCTCATAGAATGTTAGGATCCAGTTCAGACCGTAGTTTTTTCAGTTCAAGTTACAATTATAGTCTGTTTAGGCCCCTAAGGGGCATGATCATTAATGAGTGTGTATGAGTTTTCCAGACAAAAGGACACTATCCTTGGCTTGGTCATCGACTGAAAAGGAGGGTAGCTGCACATGCACACATCAAATTCTTCTTCTGCCTCCTGTCGGCCACGCGCAGAGCTACCCGTGCGGAGCACTGACAGTTGGAAAGAAGAGAAACAAATTCACCGAGGTAGGTGACCAATTTTTGTTTCTAGACATGTCCCTACCCCCAAGACAGGAAGGGGGTGACAAGGGAAAGTTGAACATCAGGAAAGACGAGGATATATTCATGAGGTTGGGAAGTTGCAGGTGCACATGCTTAACTTAGTTACAGGGAACTAACTTAGTTACAGGGAAGAGATTCTGAGTGAGGGGGAAGAGGATGCAATTTCACTCATGATGAGCTAGGGAAAGTCTGACGGAAGAGGCTGATTTTCAGAAGCGATTTGAAAGTTGGGAGGGAAGGAGCAGAACAAATATATCCAGGGAGGGCGTTCCAGGTATGGGGGGGCCGCAAGAGAGAAGGGGCAAAGATGTTTAGAGGAGCAGGGAAGTCATGAGCAGGTGAGGGTGGGGGTGGAGATGGAGCAAAGCTCCTGGGCATGTGTGTAGTGGGATACAAGAGCGGAGAAATATGGGGGAGCAAGGTCATGAAGAAGAGCCTTGAAGGTGAAGACCAGGAACTTGTGTTGAATGTGTTCATGTAGAGGGAACCAGTGTAGGGTGGAGAGGAGGGGCTGAATGTGGTCTAAGTGACAGGCAAGGTGGATGACTTTGGCAACAGAGCACTGAACAGAGATGAGGGGGTGAGATCAGAGCAGAGGAGCCCAGTAAGGAGGAAGTTTCAGTAGTCAAGGCAAGAGTTTTACTAGATCATTTGTTTGTTTGAATACTCAATTTCATTTTGGCTATTCATTTATGTGCAGTAGTAAAAAAATGAAGTAACCAAATATTATTTGTATAGTGCCAACAACGTACCTGGTACTGGTCACTAATTAGAGACAGGCCCTTGCCTCATGGAGCTTCCATCTAGGAAAGACAAGGGAGAGGGGAAGAGGAAGAGACAGGGATACATTAATGAAGTTGAGAAGGTGCATGTGCAATGCATGTGCTTTGCTCGGTTACAGTTACTGGGGAGGAGACCCTGAATGATAGGACAGTGCCCTCACAAATTTGAACCAATACCATGGGACAGTAGGGGGAATACATATGATAGGAGAAATACCTAAACCTCCAAAGAAATGAATAATAATGATTAATGATGAAGAAAAAGACAAAAAAATAAGTGAAGACAGACCTGAATAGCAGTCATTATTTCTTTCTGTAGGTACGGTTCAAATGGGTCAAAGTCGACAGGTAAGCGATGCACCATGGATATTTGTTTCCGTTCTAATGTGTGTTTGTCTCTTTTAGTAACTTTTTGTAACTTTTGATTCCACATGCCAATTAAAGCCAAATTTCTTAGAGGGACAGATGATCAGAAGATAAGTAGAGACTCCAAATTTCATAACAATAGATGCAGCTGGAGGAGAGAGAGAGAGACCCTTTTGTAGCCAAAAATATCCCACAGATTTACAATGAACATTGCCCCTCCCCCCCCATCCAGTTCCTAGGATAAGAAGCTTCATTTGAGCACACAGAACTGCTTTTTTAGGTGCTGTTGATGCATTCTTATACAAACGACTCGCTAGGAAACCAGTATATATGGACTTTTTAAGACAATATGATGGACATTTTAAATGGTTTGTTTTCTGTCTCTAATGTGCTGATGGATAAATGTTTAATGGAGCTATTGTTCGTAAAGCAGCCTTTGCTATGGCAGATCAGAGATTTCTGCAGGCATTAATGAAAGGAATT
This sequence comes from Sphenodon punctatus, assembly GCA_003113815.1. Lineage (NCBI taxonomy): Eukaryota > Metazoa > Chordata > Lepidosauria > Sphenodontia > Sphenodontidae > Sphenodon > Sphenodon punctatus. The sequence goes on along the minus strand of QEPC01007559.1, from coordinate 7,867,493 downwards.
CAGACTTTTAAGTACCACTCACTTGCCTTAACAAATTTGAGATTGTACCTTGCAAAGGGATTTTGCATCTTGTGCTCAGTGTAAGTAGAGCTATGACTTTGCCGTGATAATTTTTAGCAAACTTTGACCTTTCCGTGACTTCTCATTCTTTCCCCTTCATATGTCTCACGTTTTTGTTACATCAACATACACAATGCTGACTTAAGTGGCACTTAACATGAGTACCACTGCTTCTCTCTGGCAACTTCATATGTTAGAGTCCTTAGGGAACAATTTTCAGCCATTAAAGTCAGTAAAAGCTTCACTAAGGACAGGATCCCACTCCAAATGGTGGTTTAAACTTTATTCATTGTGTTCCAAAGCATGTTGTACATCACATGGTTGTCATCCTTGATTCAATGAATGTCCCCTTCCCAGGTGCCATTCTATGAAGAGCATGCTCTCACAACACCCTCTATTAAGAGTCTAATTAAACCAGGAGCAGCTGGGCCAGTTAGTGAAAATACTTTGGCAGGGTGCGATGGATGAGTACATTCAGGATCAGGACTCTGGCTAGCCAGCACTCTGCCAATAGTCACCTGAGGCCTGGTAGGAGGCTAATTGTTTATCAGAGTAGCCTAGTGGATAAGGTGCTGGACTTGAACCTGGTAAGCCAGGATTCAAATCCCGGCTTAGCCATAAACTCATTGGGTGGCCTTAGGAAGTAGGGATACACGCATTTCCATTTTACAGATGGGGAACTGACGATAAGAGACAGTGACTTGCCCATTCCCCCTTCCTCCTTGTCTCCCTTTTCTTGTCCTTCCTGTATTGTAAGCACATCGGGGCAGAGACCTGTCTCTAATTACAACTGTTCAGTAGGCATGTGCGAACAGAACCGAGTTCAGAAATTCGGTTCAGTTCGAAAATCAAGTTCAGTTTGAAAGTTCGGTTCGGTCGACCGAACTATTTGGGTTTGGTCGACCGAACTATTCGGGTTCGTACATTCAAAACGGTTTTTTTTGGCCTTCTGAACTGGTTTGGATTCAACCGAACAGTTTGGTCGAGTTCGGTTCAGTCGACCAAACTATTCGGATTCAGTCCGAATTCCGAACTTCCGAACCGCGTTCGCACTTCCCTACTGTTCAGCACTAGGTATGTTACTTATATTATATAAGTAATTAATAATAACGATTAATTAAGAGGATCTGAATTCCTAAATCCAACAGGCTCATCCAGATACAGAATGTGCGGTCCTCATAGAAAAAGGGTGTGTCCTGACTGAATAAAGTTAAGGAAACTGCATTATTACCCAAGACCCTCAAATACTTGGATCAAATAAGGTTATGGGTGGTGGCTTGTATGCCCCCATGGAGTTGGGGCTTGGAGATCTCAAATTGTCTCAATTTTTCCTGTTTCATCAGTTTCATGAGCACAGAATAATCTCAAAGCAGCTCATAAATGACTTCATTCAACTGCAAATGATTGGGTCTGATTTAATACTCAAGTCTGTTTGGAAGTAAGGTGCACCTGGGTTAGACAGACTTCCATTTGGTTTTAATTTTTGTGCACAGCCCTCTCTCCCCAACGAAGTGCTGGTTACTGTAAAATCCGTGCTTGATGCATCAAGAACTCCCAACACATGCATTTAAAATGCCGTTGTTTAAGAATGAAATGGATCATTAATATTGAATGTTTGCAGCCTGTTTACTGAAGATGATTCAGATTTGATTCATAACGTCATCCTGGTTATGAGGGACATGACAAATCAAGTCATATTAAGAAAAACCAACCCTTTGTTTAGCTAAGTAATGACTGCGCCAGTATTTGCCATCACAGGCTAAATGGGAGCCCTGAAAAGCTGAGGAATGGATGCGGGGCAAAGGCTAGTGAATCTTGCACTTCTCACTGACCAGCAGCATTGCTATCAACATGACAGCAATGATGCCTTCACCCAGTAACACAGTAAGGCTGTGGCGGGCCTGGGTTCAGGGCTCAATTAGGCCCCTGTCCCACTGAAAGGCATGGAGATAGCATGGTCTTCCTAAGCAACAGCTCTCTGAAGGTTCCCGGCCAGTCTCAGCCTCTGCCCTGCAAAAGTTGTGGTGCTGCGTGTGCGCCCAGTAAGGCACCACGGACTAACAGCAGCTTTCTCACCAGGGAGGACATTTTAAGAATCGGCGAGGTCAGCAGCCCCTCCCTGCCCACTCTGAAAGCTTCCTTCTTTGCGGGGCCCTTTGCATGCAGCTTGAGTGCCACTAGGTGTCAGAGCGCAGCCCCGGGCTCAGGGGTGGGGGAGGAAGAGGCGAGCCCCCCAACCGCAGCGGCCGGAACAAACCCCGCCGCCGCATAAGCAACTGGAAGCGCGGGCGGCGGGGAACGAAGGGGCGGGGCTGGTGGAAGCACCACGCCGCTTAGCACGCCCCCAGGAAGGGGCGGGGCTAGCAGAAACGCCGCGCCGCTCAGCACGCCTCCAGGAAAAGGCGGGGCTGGGCGCAGACAGATAAAAAGGGGCCCAGAGGCTGCAGAGCGACGCCGGTGAACAGCGTTGCTGCAGACTGGCCCCTTGTGCTTGACGGAGTTGTAGAGATACCAAAGGACTGTGTGGAGAGTGGACGGAGTGAGAGTGCGTGGTGCGTGGGTGTGGTCGTGGCGAGTGAGTACGTGTAGGCAGTGGGAATTGTTGGGTGTAGAATTGGGGGTGTGTGAGAAGGGGAGGTGCGGGTGGTGGGCACTGTCCCGTCCCCCGGGGGGCTTGGGTACCCTCAGCCTCAACCCTTCCTTGATAGTGTGTGTGACCTATCCCTTCCCTAGGACCCCCGCACCCACAGGGGCCCTCCCCGTTTCCCGCACCAGCGAGCACCCCCTTTTCCCTTGTGTGGATCCCTGGGGCACGTGTGGCGTGGGTGAATTCGTGGGGGCTAAGGAGTTGCCTTTGCAACAGCACGCACGAGTGGGGGCTCACTCAGGGCCTTGCTGTCTCCCCCCCTATGATGAGATAGGCCGCCGCTTATTCCCAAGCCAGCGGCCCTATTACAACCTGAGGGGTGTCTTTTCCAGTCAGAGTGTTGCCCCCTCGCGAGCGTGCAGGGGATTCCAGAGACCGTCTCGCCGTTTAGTCAGGTCCACCTTCC